>JAVJIF010000462.1:0-128637 GCA_038442645.1 Agave tequilana
TGCCCTAAAATCCAACCATGGAGCATCCCCTGAGGATGATCTTCTTGATCCCTTTATCTACATACCTTAAAATAATTGTGTATAAAAAATCATGCACTCTTAATACTATTACCCATGCATAAAAAATAGTTACAAAATGAACGATTTTTCAATAGTAGAAAATGACCACATTTGACCGAGGGTTAAAGAATGCCCCAATCGTATGATTTTCTATATACAAACATCTTAGGATATGAAAATCATGATGAATGGAATGGATCGTTTATAGGAATGGGTATGGTTGGGTTTTAGCATGCCTCCTTATATTGTAATCTAAGGAGACACTCTTTGAAAATTTTACCAATACACACACACACAACTATAAAAGCACCTTGTGTTTCTTTTCACAGCATGTCTCAACCATTGATTAAATAAGAAAAGGTCTCGGCCTCTTAACTAATTTTCAGATTTAGATTTTCTTTGTTAATTTCTTAATTAAATCAAATATAAGAAGAAACCCTTTTCTCTAGTAAATCACTGCAATATTCTCTCTCCAGCCCATCGCTGTCCACATCTCCCTCATCCCTCTCACCATTGCCGATGTCTCAAAGTCCCCCTCTTCCATCTTCCATGTCTTTTACCTTGTTCATCTCTAAAAATTCTATCTCCATTGCCCCTTTGCAGTTGACTAGTTTCTAATTTTACATAATTTTTATCACATTCTCATATTTATTTGATGTAAAATTCTACTAATAAAGCTTTGTTTGCTTAATCCTAGGTCCATGGTGTACAAATGAAGAAGAAGACCCTAAATCACCATTTAATAAGTGATTAAAAGCCTATCAAGTAGCCATTGACTTTAGGGTGGAGATTTTGCCAGCACAGGGCATCAAATCACGAATCCAGGAGCTCCACCTAACGGGAGACAGACGAGATGGCACCCAGCAGGAAGCCAGGCGCGCGCCTCCCCAGAATTGCCCTGGAAACGCGCTAACCCTACCTTTCGCGGCAATACAGGTGCGCGTGTGTGCCCGGGCTTTGGGCCCGGGGTTGCCCCCTGGCCCCCTTTCCCCTGGTGCCTATAAATACCCCCAGGGATTTCAGTTGAGGGATATCCAGAGTTTAGAGTTTTATTGTTGCTTTGTTTCTAGGAGTTATAGATGTTGTTATTTCCTTCTTCTAGTTTTAGTTTAGCCATTGGAGTGAAAGAGAGAGTGTGTAAGTGTTGTATTTGAAGGTGACAAGCTAATATAAGTAACTACTTCTCTTTCTTCTTTCATTTACTTGTCTTTGCCATTTACTTTTACTTCCTTGTTGTAGTGTAACTTCCTTTCTCTTTACTTCTTTTCTTTTGCTTTCTTGTAGTGTAACTCCCTTCTCTTACCCCTTTCTTTTGTTGTTTCTTTTACTACCATGTCTAACTAACTCTTTCATAGTATGGCTAACTAACTACTAACTCACTAATCTCTAACAACTTGCTTGATAAAACCAAATGAGTCAATAGTGTCGACTAAGCCTTGTGAAAACAAGAGCTATAACATCTTAAGACGAGAGTTCTAACTCTAACTTACCTACAAATTACTTTCTTATATTTCTTGCTTAAGATTTTTGATGATCTATGAGTTGTGTACTTAGTTGTTTTTGTAAGTTAGAGATTTTCTTTTAACTTTGCCGACGATACCATTAGTGCAGTTGTGTCTTCCATTATTCTCGTCTTTTATTGGATCTGATAAGGGAATGTCCAAGTTTTTGCCGTGTGTTAAGCTATGTCTTAGGAAGAACTTTCACTCGATTTTCACGTGAATAGTTCCTATGCATAAGGGTTATGCTTGCCTATGATCCATCATGAGGCAACATCTACAAGAAGTTAGGGATTAGTGGGAGCAATTAGTAGAAAGTTAGCCATGTGTTTTTAACATTAAGACAATCCAACTTTACAAACCACCAAATCATTGTCAAACAATTCTTGAAACAAACTTGTTTTCAGTTTCCAATTCTTTATTTGAAAACAAAGAACTTTCTCTTTTCTTAAACAAAGAAGCCGCATCAAGCTTCCATCGCTCTCCTTCCTTGTGGATACAACCCGTGTAGCCACTTCGCTACTACGGAAGAATCGAAAAAGCAGTAACATCGACCCACGCTCTTCTTACTTATTCTTATGCTTGCCTTTAGCCGATCAAATTTTGGCGCCGTTGTCAGGGAGGGAACGGCTTTATTGTGCAATACTAAAGATTTTTCTTTGTTCTTATGTGTAGGAGAAGTACCAAGAAGCCTACTATCACAAGAAGCGAAAGAGGTGGTAAAGGACGTTGCACGAGGATTCATTTGCCCACGAAAAATTCATGCAAAAGCGAGTTTCTCTGATTAAAGTACTAACAACCTCGTTTGCAGGGTTGCGAAAGCCGCTAAAAATTGCATTCTAAAATTTTTAGTTCCATTGAATGCTTCACCTTATACATGTGTAATAAACCTAACAGAAATTCACTTGTTGCTTGATTGAAATTTGGATTAGACTGTTGCATATAGAGCACGTGTCTATTTCAATTCATTTCAATTTTTGTTAAAGAGTGCTGGAGAAAAGGTACGTGTGCATTCATATAGAATAGGACCAACATTTTGGAGTGATTTATCGCTTTGAGTGTTACCTTGTTGTGAATAAACTGTACACTTGTACAATTGACATTAAGGACAAAATCTCAAATAAACAAGATAAGGTGGGGATTTAATCACCCTTACTTAGCCCAAAAATCATCTCCAAGTGCACTCACATAACCAAGCCTTAAGCATAAATTGATAGGCGCTGGCCTTAGGGACATCTCGGACTTACTAAGAGATTAAATTCGATTGAAAATTGTAAGAACTATACTCCTGTAAAATTGGTGTCTAAGAAAAATGAATTGAGAGGCAAAGCCTCGAAAGCTCCGTGGTTTGGCGTAATTAAGGCCCGTGGCTCACGCCCGGATTCCTCCCACGAGTTTTACCCTTTCCTGATTGATTAGCTTGTAGTCGAGTTCCTGCAACAACCTCCCTCGGAGAATCGACCAGTTAGAAGTCGTCTAGGTCCAGATACCTTTGAGTAAGGCTTTGTTATGTTTTTCTTTCTTTTATTTGTTTATTTTATTCTTTTCAATTGTTTGTTGTTTTTACGTTGTTTGTGGTGTGCTGTATGCAAGAGTGGGTAAGAGATTCTGTATCTTCTAGATTAACCAGAAACACTTCTTTTGCCTTGCATTCAGAACCGGTGATGGCATCACTTCAGGACAGGTTTTATCCGATCAAAACCTCATTACACATCTTGTATAAAAATGCCTGAGGCAAATGGAAATAATGTTGAATTAAAGCCTCAATTCATCAACACTCTCCCAAAGTTTCATGGTTTAGAATCGGAGGACGCATACTTCTTTGTTAGGGAATTTGAAGAGGTGTACCTCGTGATGCGTATACCCCAGCTAGGAGACGATGCCGTTAGGTTATATTTCATTACCTTTTTCTTAAAGGACCTAGTGAAAAAATGGTTGTACATTTTGGCGGTAAATTCAGTCACGACATGGGATGATTTCGTCAAGGCCTTCTTGAAGAAATTCTACCCAATTCACAAAACTGCCCTCATTAGAAAAAATATCATGCAATTTAGACAAGAATCGAGCGAGCCATTTTGGAGATACTTTGAGCGATTCAAAGATCTCCTAGCTCAGTGCCCTCATCATAGTGTGGAGAAATAGCGTCAGTGCCAGATTCTCTATGATGGTTTAGATTATCAAACGAAAATCCTTTTAGAAACCATGTGTTAGGGAGGGTTCTTGCAAAAGGATGAGAATCAAGGTTGGGACTTATTTGAGGATTTAGCTGAGAAACCCTGCAATGGGAGCCAGCCTCGAAAAAATTAAGGAATTCACAATCTATAGCTTCAAGAGGAGGGCTCCTATCTTTAGAATCATCCATATCTGCCGAAGCCAAGATTGTAACCCTAATGAGGAGAATGGAGGCTCTAGAAATAAGAGAGCCAGCCAATATTAACCAAATCAACCCACCACTAATTCAAAATCTGGGTTGTTCATACTGTCAGGCATCAAACCATGTCTTTGAAGAGTGCCCCATTTTTCATACCCGGCAAGTGCCACTGGAACACCTGAACGCGGCCTACTCACGGCCGCCGCCTAATCCCTACTCGCAAATATACAATCCAGATTGGAGGAATCACCCAAATTTCTCTTGGGCCCAGAACAATCCTCCTAGGCCTAATTTCTCCAACAATTTTCACCATCCCAGTCCTCCACCAAATTTTCCCTGTCAAGCTCCATCTTCCTCCTCTCAAAATTCACCAATGGAAAAGAAATTCAGTAAGTTGGAGGAGAATATGGAAGCTTTTATGAAGTCCCAAACCACTTTTATGTAAAATCAGGGACAAACACTGAACAACCATTTATAGGCTATATCAAGATTAGAAATGCAGATGATCTAATTAGCTAGCTCCCTAAGTGAAAGACCAAAGGGCACTTTACCTAGTCAACCACTAGTTAACCCAAGAAACTCCAATCAAGTATATGAAATTCAGGATTTGTCGATCAACCAGTGCAATGCTGTTCACATACTTCGATCTGGAAAGAAGGTAGACAACCAGGTCTACCAATAGAAAAGTCTAGTCCATCCTGATCCTACTCCAGCCTCCACCTTTGCTAGTTCCTCCCAAACTGCTCCTCAAACATCTGACGAGGACAAAGCTACTGAACAAGTTCATAAGCCTGTAGCACCCTTTCCCAATAGGCTTAGGAACAACAATAAGAATATGCACATGGAAAAGATGCAAGAGATGTTTAACCAGGTTAAACTGAATGTGCCTCTTCTTGAAGCTATCCAACAAGTCCTAGCTTATGCCAAATTTCTTAAGGATATGTGTACGAACAAGAGAAAGACAAATGTGCCCAAGAAAGTGTTCTTAGCAACCAATATAAGTGAAATTCTGTCTGGTCCCATTCTGGTGAAATTCAAGAATCCCGGATGTCCCACAATTTCCTGCACCATAGGACAAACAGAAATTAGCCGAGCATTCCTTGACCTGGGAGCAAGTATCAACTTGCTACCTCTCTCAGTATACCAGCAACTTGGGTTGAGCGAGCTGAGCCCAACTCGAGTCACCATTCAGTTAGCTGACCGATCTGTAAAAATCTCGAAGGGAAAATCACAAATGTCCTTACCCAGGTCGGGGATTTCATCTACCCATTGACTTCATTATGCTTGAGACCCCACCTGTGTCCAATTTGAGGTCTCAAACTCCAGTCATCTTAAAGCGCCCATTCCTTACTGCAGCCAATGTCATAATCATCTGTGGGAACGGGTCCATGCGATTGACCTTTGAAGATATGACGAAGGAAGTCAATGTCTTTAATCTTGGAAGATAACCTAGGGATGTCAATGATCAGACGTTTGAGGTCAATTCCATTGAAAAATGACCAGTGAGCATGAGGAAAGCATGGAGATGGACACAGAGATAGAGTTTGATCTGGAGTCTGAGGATTTTAACCTTGACCAGATCGTAGATTCGGCAGTGGATTTGGCGTCCAGCCCAAGCGTACCTCATCACGGGAATTAAAGTCCAGATATTACTTCCAATGAAGCAACACCTTCCCTAGAGCTAAAAGTCTTACCTGAACACCTCAAGTACGCCTATCTGGGTGAAAGAGAGACCCTGCCAGTCATTATAGCATCCCACCTGACTGAGCAACAAAAGGACAGCTTAATGTTTATTCTGAAAAGACATATGGAAGCCACTGGATGGACGATGAAGGATATCAAAGGGATAAGTCCAGCCATAGTGCAACATAGAATCTACTTGACCGATGAAGCAACCCCCAGGATGGACCCACAACGCAGGCTTAACCCACTCATACAAGAGGCAGTTAAAGCGAAAATTTTGAAACTATTAGATAATGGGATCATTTATCCCATTTCTGATTGCCAATGGGTTAGCTCTGTTCATGCGGTCCTGAAGAAAGCTAGCTTTATGGTGGTTTAAAATGAGCACAAAGAGTTGGTACAAACAAGACTGCCTACCAAGTTTCGTGTTTGTATCGACTATAGAAAGTTGAATATTGCCACCGTAAAGATCACTTCCCACTACCCTTCTTCGACCAAATGCTTGAATACCTGGCTGGACACGAGTACTATTGCTTCCTAGATGGGTACTTGGGATACAATCAAATCCCCATTGCTATAAAAGATCAGGAAAAGACCACGTTCACCTGCTTGTTCGGAACCTTCACTTACCGACGCATGTCCTTTGGATTGTGCAATGCTTCCGCAACATTCTAACGATACATGCTTAGTCTTTTCTCTGACATGGTCGAAAGTTTCCTTGAGATTTTTTTGGATGACTTCTCCATCTACGGAGATTTATTTGATCAGTGTCTTCATCACCTAGAGTTATTTCTGCAGAGATGCAAGGAGAAGAATCTAACTCTAAACTGAGAGAAATGTCACTTCATGGTGAGACAGGAATTGTCATAGGCCATGAGATTTCTTGGAGAGGCATTGAAGTGGACAAGGCTAAAGTAGAAGTGAAGTTTCTAAGCTTCCTCCACCCCAAAGCATCAAGGATATTAGATCTTTCTAGGGCATGCTGGGTTCTACCGATGGTTCATTAAGGATTTTAGCAAAATCGCTAGGCCCTTAAAACTTGCTCGCTAAGGACGTGCCCTTTGATTTTAACGATGAATGTTTCAAGTCATGGAGGAAGCTCAAGCAAGAACTTATTTCTGCACATATTATTTCTGCTCCTAATTGGGCCCAACCATTTGAAATCATGTGCGATGCCTCTGATTTTGCTATTGGGCTGTTCTAGGATAGCGCATCGACAATAGGCGGCATGTGATTTATTACTCGAGTAGGACCTTGAATGATGCCCAATAGAATTATACAACGACTGAGAAGGAATTCTTGGTCGTTTCTTTGCGTCAGAGAAGTTCCAACCCTACTTGTTAGGCTCGAAGACGGTGATTTTTACGGATCACTCGGCTCTGAAATATCTCATGACCAAGAAGGAAGCAAAAGCTCGATTGATTCGGTGGATCCTTTTGCTTCAAGAATTTGACCTGAAAATTTGGGATAAACGAGGTATAGAAAATATGGTTGCAGATTATTTGTCATGAATTCTAAACGCACCGATCATACAAGCTCCGATCAACGAGGATTTCCCAGACGAGCACATCCTTGCCATTCTTAAGGAACCCTGGTATGCGGACATTATTAATTACCTGACCACTGGACAATTACCCGCTGACTGGATAAAGCAAGACTAGTGTCATTTCTTTGCCCAAGTACGGTACTTCTTCTGAGAAGAGCTATATCTTTTTAAGTATTGTTCTGACCAGATTATTCAAAGATTCATACCAGAGGAGGAACAGAGGAGTGTGCTCAGCTTTTACCATGACCTTGCATGCGGAGGGAACTTCGGTCCCCGCAAGACTACAGAGAAAGTTCTACAAAGTGAGTTTTACTGGCCCACTTTGTTTAAAGACTCATACCATTTTTGCAAGTTATGCGCAAATTGTCAGAAGATTGGGAAAATTTCAAGAAGAGACATGATGCCCCTAAACCCGATCCTGGAAGTTGAAATTTTTGATGTTTGGGGTATTGACTTCATGGGACCATTCCCTAATTCCTTCGGCAACCAGATCATTTTGGTTGTTGTAGACTAGGTCTCTAAATGGGTAGAACCTGTGCCTACAAAGATCAATGACAACAAAGTGGTTGTCAAATTTCTCAAAAGAACATCTTCTCCCGATTTGGCACCCCCAGAGCGATAATTAGTGATAATGGATTGCATTTCTGCAACAGAGTTTTTGAAGCTCTAATGCGAAAATATTCCATCAATCACAAGTTATCTACTCTGTATCACCCCCAGACAAATGGGCAGGTCAAAGTCACCAATCGACAGTTAAGCTCATTTTGAAAAAGACTGTCGGACAGAACTGAAAGGATTGGTCGGTCAAACTTAACGATGCATTGTGGGCTTACTGCATTGCTTTTAAGACAGTTTTGGGGATGTCTCCTTATAGAATCTTATTTGAAAAAGCCTGTCATCTACCTGTTGAGTTAGAACACCGCGCCCTTTGGCCTTAAACAACTCAATTTTAATCTGAGTAAGGCCGGTGAGCTAAGGAGACAGCAGATCTCAAAATTAGAGGAGATACGGAATGAAGCCTATAAGAATGCTCGAATTACCAAAAGCAAGGCTAAACTTTTCCATGACCAGATCATAACCCGAAAAAACTTTGCCCCATGTGACAAGGTTCTGTTGTATAACTCTAGGCTTCATATTTTCGTGGAAAAGCTGAAGACTCGTTAGTCTGGACCGTCCATTGTGCGCATCGTTTTCCCACACGGTGCTATGATTATTGTAGACCCTAAGAACAACATGGAATTCAAAGTGAACGGGCAAAGACTGAAGCGCTTCTTGACCACTGAGCCTATGACTCCGGATGATAGTGTGCTAACTCTTTTTACCCCATCATACACCTAACCACAACAATTAAAAATAAAATAAAAATTAAAGAAAACAAATCTTATTGTTTATATGCTTACCCCTTCTACATTTTTTTGCCATTTCTTTTGCCTATTCGTCCTTGGCCGGCCTGAGTCTACGAAAATGGTGACTTCATTTCTTTACCCTATTTATTGCATTCGCATTTTCATAAACATTCATTGAGGACAATACATTAGATAAGTATGGGGGGGTGCTGACACTTTTTCTTTTCCTTTAACTTCTTTTTTCCCCAAAAAAAAAATCTCCAGATTGAAAAGAAATTTCATACTCTTTATGAAAATACCAAAAAGTTATAGGAATTAAGGGAACCTTATTATTTTTGCCTATATAAACAAGAAAGATTGATTTAACTAAGAGTTATGAGGGATAAGGAAAATAACTCATACCTTTTATTTAGCCATAGTAGAATATGCATAAACACACACACATGCTTGAGATTTAGAGACACAACTCTAAAAAAATGCTGGATAATTGTGCCTCAAGAAACATGATTACTCACGCCAAAAAAATAATAATCAATATATAATAGTAAATCTTGATTTTATGTTCTACTCTACTTGCATATTTAACCTGAGGGGTGTTTTTCCACCTGATGCGCTAAAACCATCTGGTTTCGAAGTCATCAGTTTGATATGTTTTACATGAGTAAAGTAGAAAGCCTAATGAAATTAAGAAAAATAAATAAATATTAATAAAATTAAATGATATTTAAAGTTAAGTTGAAAAATCCCAAGCACCATACTTACACATTATGCATATCTATCTAAAAAGTAAAATAACAGAATGAGTTAGAAGTATAAGATCCTTTCTAAATTTAAAGAAAAACCATAATTTCATCTTTTATAAAGGCTAAAGTATAGGAGGACTTATGAGAGTTGAACCTAATTCTTACACAATTCGGTTATTTTCACTTAGATGAATGAACGTTCTTTTTCTTGAAAGTGGTTTGCTAACACTTAAATATTCTTTCACTTATGGGATTTTGTGGGTGCAATCCGCTGAAAACCTCAGGAGATAACTGTTGGCCCAAAGGCCCTTCACTCTAGTTTTGATGATGATCAGCTCATGTAGTTATAGTACTAATGATCTTGTGTTTAATTAGTGACAGATTCATGATCAAGATCTTAGCAGGTGCATAACTTCAACAAAGGATTTGAAGTCAAGTTTTGGAGATAGCACGGTGTTTGGACCAAGTCAAGAAGGCTTCAAGTGAAGACTTCAAGAAGATGAAGACTTGTGTCTAGGTTTATTTTTAGAAGATTTGTTTTAGATAAAATGTAAAGGATAGAATAGTTGGTGGATTGCTCAAGTACATATACACACACACTCTTGATAGTTTTGTTTTTACAAAAGAATTTTTACTTTGGAAAAATACTTGTTTGGTTTTTGGTTTTTCAAGTTTATATGTTTGAAAAATCATGTTTAGATCTTAATGATAAAAACATAGATATTTCACCATGTTTGTGTAGTGGATCATATCCATACACACTATGCTTTAAAAGTTGTTTAAATATCTTGTTTTTGTATTTGGAGAAGTTTTTGGAAAAATACATTTTTGTTTCAAGCCAATTTTTTAAAGTTACAAAAATAGTCCAAATCATTTGTAACATGCCTTGATTTTGTGCAAGCATGTTTGTTTATCAAAGCAAAGTGTTAAAACTATTTTTGTACATTTTTCAGTATTTTATGGGATTTTAATTGAGCCAAAATGACCAAGTTTTCTTTCCCTAAAATCCCTGACCTGGCTTCAGCCGGTCGACCGGGACGGTCGACCGTAGCATGAAGTCGGTCGTCCGAGAGGTCGACCGACATGCACGGACGTGCACGCCAGTTCTGGCATGAGGGCCGGCCGACCGACTCGGTCGACCGTCCAGAGAGCTCTGCTCTCTGGAAATACCCCGGTCGACCCGGAGGTCGACCGGACAGAGAGTTTGCTCTCTGTATCCTGGCCTCGGTCGGCCGGGCGGTCGACCGATGGCACAATGGTCTGAAATATGACTGTTGGCCGGTCGACTGGGCGGTCGACCGACAGGTCTGACAGACCCCAACGACTAGTTTTTCTAGCCCTATAAATTTGGGGGCTTGGCCTTTATTTTTCTCCAAGATTTTCAAGTGGGTTTTCACCAGTTTTTCCTAGACTATTCAGAGGTTTTCCTCCACTTGATTAAGAGCAAATATTTCCTATCAAAAGGAAAGTTTTTATCAAGAGTGTTAAAAGTGATTCTTTGAGTTTTTCACCATTCTCATCCTTGTTTTTCTCACAAACACTTGAGCAACCCATTGAGCTATTCATTCTATAGGAGTGTTTTTGTGAGAGTTTTTATTAGTGATCAAAGTGTTAAGATCACCAAGATTTCATTCTTTACTTTGAGGAGGCGGACGTGTGTGTCCGCGTTGTTTCGAGTTCGGGTGCGAACTTGGTGTTTGAGGTGCGGCCTCGACGAGCCGGTGGGCTTGTGTTGTGTACGGACTAGGGAGTCTGAGAGCTTGTAGGTTTTGCGGCACCGAGTGATCTGGTGGAATCGATTATAGTGAAATCCTTCGTGTATCGAAGGCGGGGATGTAGAGCAAGTGTGCTCGAACCTCGAAACAAATCCCTTGTGTTTGCGATTGCTCTATCTCTCTCTCTCTCTCTTTATCTCTTGTTTATATCTTGCATTCCTTTATTGTGTTATCTTTAAATGCATGATATACTTGTGTGCTTAATTGTCATATTGCTTGGGGATTGTTTGCTAACACTTGTATTCCACCAAGAGAGCCAACGCCGCACCTCAACCAATATCAAGGGGAATCTAGAGGAGTTAGTCCAGAGCCCTTCACGGGGAATTTGGCTACATTCTTGTGTTATACGTTGTGTTTAGTGTAAGAGTTTTAGTTTGGTCATAATAGTTTTTAATTCCACATTATTTGTCATTTAGTGACCATTAGATTAGCCATCACCTATTCACCCCTCTAGGTGATTTTCAATTGGTATCAGAGCAGGGTGCTCTTGATTTGGGTCTAACAACCTAGAGTTAAAGATCCTCCTTTTAGGCTAATCACAATATTTTGTACACACACTATGGACTTCATGTCATCACCCACCTTTGACATTATTAACATCCAAATTTGGAAGGTTAAGATGTCTTTGTACCTCAAGGCCCTAGGCATTCATGTTTATCTTGCTACCACTAATGATTCATATTGTTTAAATAGCAAGAATATTGAGGCTAATGCAAAAGCCCTAAATGCTTTAAAGTCAACCCTAAATGATGAATATTTATCTAGGGTTTCTAACATTGATTCGGCTTTTGTAGCTTGGAACATCATCACCTCCCTTGGCGAAAAGGATCTATATTATGCCGGGAGCGATTCGGACGTTGGAAGCGACACCTCCAACGCGTGCTACATGGTCCAAGGGGATAACCCCCTTGAGGTAACTACTGAATCCGAGATAGATGAAGATAATGACATGTCATATGATGAGCTTACTTCATTTTGTCAAATATTACTTGAAAAATATGACATGCTTAAGAAAGATAATAAAAATTTGAAAAAAAATTTGAGTGCATGCATATAGAAAATGATTCTTTACACGATAAGATTGCATGTTTTGAAAAAGAGAATGAGAATAGAAAATTGAGAATATTTCCTTGATGTCTAAATTGAATGCTTTATGTGAAGGAAATAATACTTTGAAAAGTAAAATTGATTTGGTGGAAAAACAAAAAGAAGTTGCTTTTCAAGAAATCAACTCTTTGAAAAGAAAAATTTTTGAAAAATAAAAAGAAAATGTTTCCCAAAAGAAAAAGAAAAATGACTCACCATCTCACCATGCTTTACATGCCACCATTGATGATAGTGAGATTAATGTTTTAAGAAATAGGATTAATTGTTTGAGCTCTACCTTGAGCAATTGTGCATTTAATCATAAACGATTGGAGTCTTTGTTTTCAAAGAAACAAACTCCACATTCTCATGCACATCATCATCATGCATATTCACTATTTGTACGTCATGATCACACTCATATACATATGCATGCTAGAGTGTACAAATGTACACATTGTGGCCGCAAAGGCCATTTAGCAAAATTTTGTTTTGATAAGATACATCATGTTAATTTTGCTAATAAAAATATTTGAGTGCCTAACAAAGCTAACCCTCAAGGACCCAAAAGAAAATGGGTACCAAAGTCCCCCACGTGTGTATTTAATGTAGGTGAGGGCCCTCACAAGACGTGAGAGATTTGGTGCCTTGGTGGTGGTTGCACATGGACTAAATGGACATACTTTTGATGCACCGCTATCAAGGAGTTTTGGTGGGACAACCACCATGTTTGGAGCTTTGGAGTATAGTTCCCTAGTTGGTAACTATTTCTAAACTCTTAGTTTATCTGCATGCTTATAACTAGGCTATACATGTCTATTTCATATGTGATATTTTTAGCATGTTCATGTTTTATGTTTGTACTTCATGTGGTAAATACTAGTTTAAATGTAGTTTTTATCAAAACTTATATTTATACTTGTACAAATAGTGAACTATGAATTGATCGATATATGTTTGCACTTCATGTTCATTTGTACTCACCATATGCACATGTATAATGTAGTTTTGATGATTCTCTCATTTACACTTATTTTGCCTATTTTTATGGTTTTACTTCATGTATATGTATTGTGAATTCAAATCTAATAAATATACATGTATACCCCGTGAGTCATTTGCCTTCATGCAATATATATTATGGACTCTTTTCATGTTTGGGATATGTATGCATATTGTTAGTTTTGAATAAAACATACATATACCTAGAAGTTTATTTTAAATGAAAAATGAATTTTCATGTTTTGTTTGATAAAATGATATTCATGTTTGTTTCGAGCTTCATTGATTATTTTCATGAAATTGCTAATTACATGATTTTTGAACACTCACCCTTAATTTGTTTTGTCATGACTTTGTTTCATGAACATATTTTTGAGCTTTATCGATTCGAGTGTCAATTCTTGTGTATTTGGTATGACTCATGAAAAACATATGTTTTGATTTCATGTTTTGAAGGATCTTTAACTAGTTTTTCGAAAAATTATCTTTAACTAGTTAATTATTCTTCATTTGTTAGTGATTTTCAATGCTAAAATATTTTCAAACCTATTTTGAAAACCCCTACCTTCAATGGGCGGATGGATGGGCGAGTATGCCTTGCAATCCTTATTGAATATCCTTTACCTTGTGCATATGAAGGGATGGTAGATTATGAGTTATATACATGATTTACATTGTTATTTTATAATTAGTATATTACTCATATTTTGTTTTCTATAAATGTATGCTTCACTTCAATTAATATCAATGTCTATTGGTATTCTCTTTTCATACATATATATGATTTTCATGTGCTTGCTTTAAAATTGGTTTACATATTTAAAGCACAAAGTTTATGCTAAGCTTAAGTTAAAACTTTATTTTCAATTGGCATCTCAATTGACCTTTTACTAAAGCTTATGTATTGTTTTTCAATTGATATCAATACGCTTCTATTTGAAATGTGTTATAAATTTTCAATTGGTATCAATATGTTTTACTTATTAAAATAAGAAATTGATCATTATTTTAAAATTAGTATCAAACTTCAAAAATTTGTAATGTTTATTTACATTTGGTATCTTAAAATTTGTTTTACTAAGATATCTCAAAATTTGTTTTATTGAAAAAAATTCAAAATTTTGAAAGTTGAAAATGTTTTGATTTGTATTGCCTATATGCAAGAGGAGCTTAACATCTCTTCTACATATAGATTCATGATGAGTGTATCTTGTATTGAGGAGGTTGACAACTCCTCTTTATGTGATACACGTGTGTAGGGGGAGCTTCACATCTCCTCTTATACATTACATATTATGCATTATGTGAATTAGGGCTTGTCATCCCTCTTTCATGTAATGTATATGTGTAGGGAAGTTACTCTACCGTCTTCCTCTTCATGAATGTATATCGCATATAACTATTTATTGATTTGATTTTACCCCTTCTTGATCTCTTTATTTATGACAAAAAGGGGGAGAAAATTTTTGTTTTTACTTTGACCCCTTTGTTGATGATTGACAAAAAGGGGGATAAGTGTTTGAGAATATATGCATGTTTTCCTTACTTAAAGGGGGAGAAGAATATTGTTTTCCTTGCTTAAGGGGGAGTAGTATTTTTGTTTATGCATATATGTTTTGTATTGCAAATAGGAGAAAAAGAATTTGATTGATTTGTTTATGCTTACGAGCATGTTTATCTCCACACATTTGCATACATGTTTATGAGCTTCATTGCATATTTATTTATTTTGTGTTATGCATGAGTTAAGGGGGAGCTTCTTTGAAGCTTTACTGTAATCCATGCATATATAACTTCATGAGTTTTGTCATCATCAAAAAGGGGGAGATTGTTGGCCCAAAGGCCCTTCACTCTAGTTTTGATGATGATCAACTCATGTAGTTATAGTACTAATGATCTTGTGTTTAATTAGTGACAGATTCATGATCAAGATCTTAGTAGGTGCATAGCTTCAACAAAGGATTTGAAGTCAAGTTTTGGAGCTAGCACGGTGTTTGGACCAAGTCAAGAAGGCTTCAAGTGAAGACTTCAAGAAGATGAAGACTTGTGTCTAGGTTTATTTTTAGAAGATTTATTTTAGATGAAATGTAAATGATAGAATAGTTGGTGGATTGCTCAAGTACATATACACACACTCTTGATAGTTTTGTTTTACAAAAGAATTTTTACTTTGGAAAAAATACATGTTTGTTTTTGGTTTTTCAAGTTTATATGTTTGAACCAAATACATGTTTAGATCTTAATGTCAAAAACATAGATATTGCACCATGTTTGTGTAGTGGATAATATCCATACACACTATGCTTTAAAAGTTGTTTAAATATCTTATTTTTGTATTTGGAGAAGTTTTTGGAAAAACAAGTTTTTGGAAAAATATATTTTTGTTTCAAGCCAATTTTTCAAAGTTACAAAAATAGTTCAAATCATTTTTAACATGCCTTGATTTTGTGCAAGCATGTTTGTTTATCAAAGCAAAGTGTTAAAACTATTTTTGTACATTTTTCAGTATTTTATGGGATTTTAATTGAGCCAAAATGACCAAGTTTTCTTTCCCTAAAATCCCTGACCTGGCTTCAGCCGGTCGACCGGGACGGTCGACCGTAGCATGAAGTCGGTCGTCCGAGAGGTCGACCGACGTGCACGGACGTTCACGCCAGTTCTGGCAGGAGGGTCGGCCGACCGACTCGGTCGACCGTCCAGAGAGCTCTGGTCTCTAGAAATGCCCCGGTCGACCCGGAGGTCGACCGGACAGAGAGTTTGCTCTCTGTATCCTGGCCTCGGTCGGCCGGGCGGTCAACCGATGGCACAACGGTCTGATATATGACCGTTGGCCGGTCGACCGGGAGGTCGACCGACAGGTCTGACAGACCCCAACGGCTAGTTTTTCTAGCCCTATAAATTTAAGGGCTTGGCCTTTGTTTTTCTCCAAGATTTTCAAAAGGGTTTTCACTAGTTTATCCTAGACTAATCAGAGGTTTTCCTCCACTTGATTAAGAGCAAATATTTCCTATCAAAAGGAGAGTTTTTATCAAGAGTGTTAAAAGTGATTCTTTGAGTTTTTCACCACCATTCTCATCCTTGTTTTTCTCACAAACACTTGAGCAACCCATTGAGCTATTCATTCTATAGGAGTTTTTGTGAGAGTTTTTATTGGTGATCAAAGTGTTTAGATCACCAAGATTTCATTCTTGTACTTTGAGGAGGCGGACGTGTGTGTCCTCGTTGTTTCGAGTTCAGGTGTGAACTTGGTGTTTGAGGTGAGGCCTCGACGAGCCGGTGGGCTTGTGTTGTGTACGAACTAGGGAGTCTGAGAGCTTGTAGGTGTTGCGGCACCGAGTGATCCGGTGGGATCGATTATAGTGGAAATCCTTCGTGTGTCGAAGGCGGGGATGTAGAGCAAGTGTGCTCGAACCTCGAAAACAAATCCCTTGTGTTTGCGATTGCTCTATCTCTCTCTCTTTGTCTCTTGTTTATATCGTGCATTCCTTTATTGTGTTATCTTTAAATGCATGATATACTTGTGTGCTTAATTGTCATATTGCTTGGGGATTGTTTGCTAACACTTGTATTCAACCAAGAGAGCCAACGCGGCACCTCAACCCATATCAAGGGGAATCTAGAGGAGTTAGTCCAGAGCCCTTCACGGGGAATTCGGCTACACTCTTGTGTTATACGTTGTGTTTAGTGTAAGAGTTTTAGTTTGGTCATAATAGTTTTTAATTTCGCATTATTTGTCATTTAGTGACCATTAGATTAGCCATCACCTATTCACCCCCCCTCTAGGTGATTTTCAACAACACTCCTCCCCTAAGGGAAACTTAGAGGTTTAAAGGCCTGTTACACATGCTCAGTGCAATCGCGTCACCTACGAAAGTGGTGTAATAATTTCTTATTTTTGTTTTGCTCGGGAAAAGGAAAAAGATAAGTGTGGGGGTGTGATTAGTTTCTAATTTTACATAATTTTCATCACATTCTCATTTTTTTTGATGTAAAATTCTGCTAATAAAGCTTTACTTGCTTAATCCTAGGTCCATGGTGTGCAAATAAAGAAGAAGATCCTAAACCACCATTTAATGAGTGATTAAAGGCCTACCAAGTAGCCATTGACTTTAGGGTGGAGATTTTGTCAGCACAGGGCATCAAATCACGAATCCAGGAGATCCACCTGACTGGAGACAGACGGGACGACACCCAGCAGAAAGTCAGGCGTGCGCCTCCCCAGCATTGCCGCGAAAACGCGGGCTAGGCCGCGTTTTCGCGGCAATACGGGCACGCGCGCGCCTGGACTTTGGGCCAGGGGTTGACCCCCTGGACCCCTTTCCCCTGGTGACTATAAATACCCCAGGGGTCTTCAGTTGAGGGATATCCAGAGTTTAGAATTGCATTGTTTCTTTGTTTCTAAGAGTTATAGTTGTTATTTTTCTTCTTCTTCTAGTTTTGGTTTAGCCATTAGAGTGAAAGAGAGAGAGAGTGTGTGTAAGTGTTGTATTTGAAGGTGACAAGGTAATACAAATAACTACTTCTCTTTCTTCTTTCCATTTACTTGTCTTTGTCATTTACTTTTACTTCCTTATTGTAGTGTAACTTCCTTTCTCTTCACTTCTTTTCTTTTGCTTTCTTGTAATGTAACTCCCTTTCTCTTTACACCTTCTTTTATGTTTTCTTTTACTACCATGTCTAACTAACTCTTCCATAGTATAGCTAACTAACACTAACCCACTAATCTCTAAACACTTACTTGATAAATCCAAATGAGTCAATAGTGTCAACTAAGCCTTGTGCAAATGAGAGCTATGGCATCTTAAGACGAAGGTTCTAACTCTAACTTACCTATAAGTATTTGTAACACCCCGTTCCTGGAATACGTATGTAGATACGTATTCTGATTTTTCTAACATATTTCTTTGATTTATCTTGTATTTATTTTTATTTTATGATTATTAGTGTGATTGTTTTGTGTTGGATTTGGATTCTGTGGACTCGGAGTCAGCCCTAGTCTGAACCGGGGGCCCGAACCTAGTGCTTCGCTCGATTTGGCTTTCTGCTAATCAGATTTGATCGATTTTAATTTTAAACATCATTTTCAATATTTTGGATTTTTCATGATTTTCTGGAATTTTTCAGAATTATTTGCAAAATCTCCAAAACCGGTGTCGATCGGCATCGCTGACTGATTCCTGAATTTTTAGTTTTCAAATGGGATTGAATTTTCAAAAACGGCTTTCACAGTACATCTTAGAATATCATTTTCTAGCTAAAAACATTTTTTGGAAATTTTCAAATTTTATCAAAATTTGACCGATCCTGGTGTCGACCAGTATCGCTGAAGATTCCAGAATTTTATTTTGAAAACTACACTATATTTTTCAAATCTGATTTCACCAAACATTTTAGAATAATATTTCTTATTTTTGAGAATTTTTCGGAAGGATTCTGAAACAGTCAAATTTTCGCCTTATTAAAATAATAGTATTTATTACCGGTCTTAACTTGCCATACTTTTTCCTTCCCTACCCCACTACTTTTACTTTTAGAAATTATAATAAATAAATTACTTAATAATAAAAAATTTTTAAACTATTTTATTTTATTTTTATTTGATTTTATTAAAATTTTTCCTTTGACTTTCTTTCTTTTCTTCTTTTCTTTCTCCTCCTTCACCCACTCCCATCTCTTCATCACCAACGCAGCCAGGCGGGGGGTAGCAGGGCATGGATTGAGCAGTAAACAACCACCCCTTTCACCATCCCCATTTACTCATCTCCTTCTCTATTAAACCATACCAATTCATACCTTCATTTTCAAACAACAAAAGAAAAACAAAAAACCCACTTCATCTTCAACCTCCAAGCCACTCACGCACCCTCTCTCGGCCGCCGCTCCACCATCACCACCGCCACCTCCGATGCCGCCCTAGCCGCCGCCACCGCACTCCCCATCACCCACAACCATCCTCCACCTCCATCAACCTCAAATAACTCCACCACCACCTTCAATTCAACCCAAAACCCATCACCACCCACCTTCATCTTCTCCAAAATTCCCCCTCACCACCACCAAATTCCCCACACCAACTAACTCATCACCACCTCCTCCACCCCCTCTATCTCCCCACCACCACAACCGCAACCACCACCACCACCACCCACTACTACCATCTCCACACAACAACAACAACAACAACTAGGCAACCCTCCTTCTCGTCCCCCCAAGCCGCGCGCGCGCGCGCAGCCTTCTCCCCGCCGGCGGCGCTGCCGCCGGCAGGCCGCCGGCGCCGGCAGTGGCCGGCAGGCCACCCCCAGCCCCTCCTTCTTCTTTCCTTTCTTTCTTTCTTCCTTTCTTATTTTCTTTCTTTCCTTTTTTCTTTTCATTTCTTCCCTAAATAAAACAAACATTCTCTCATTCCCTAAATACCCCCCACCATTCCCTAAAACTACTTCTCCATATTTTCTGACATACCCCTCTTTTATTTCCTTATTTCTTTCTTTCTTTTTTTCCTTTTCTTTTTTCCTTTTTAAAAACAATTCCAACAAAACTCTCTCTTTCTTTCTCTCTCTCTAACTAATCCTCTCTCTCTCCCCTCCCTTATTCTCCCAAATATATATATATATATATATATATATTATATATATATATATATTCTACTACTACTACTACTATTATTATTATATTATATATATGTATATATGTTTATTTGGATTGTTGGCTTGCACGTGGTGTTCGTGGATTTCCCGGATTTTACTCGGTATCGCTTTCTGATTTTGAGGCGAGTACAGTTATTTTTAACATGCATCTATTTTATCATTATGCAAGTACAGTCCTTTTGATATTCCATGTTCCATGTATAACAATTGTTATCCTGCTTTTATACATGATATGGGAGTTGATATGTATAACACCGACACTGATATGTTACACTGATGTTACCATGCTATATTTGCACATGATACCGGACCACCGGTGCTTGCCATGCTATATTTGACACACGATACCGGACTCCGGTCCTTACCATGCTATATTTGACCCATGATACCTGACACCGGTGCTTGTCATGCTATATTTGACACTTGATATATGACACCGGTATTTGACATGCTATACTTGCCACCTGATATATGACATCAATACTTACCATGTTATATTTGACCTGACACCGGTATTTGCCTTGCCATATTTGACACATGATATATGATACCGGTACTTGCCATGCTATAGTGGATACATGATATATAACACTGTACTTGTCATGCTATACCTGACCCTGATACTTGACACTAGTATTTGACATGCTATATTTGCCACATGATATATATAACACCTGATACCTGGCACCTGACACCTGACTCCTGTATTACCTGGCATATGCATGATTATTATATTATTACCAGACACTGGTAATCCTGTATCTCCTGCACTCCTGTATTTCCTGTACTCCTGTACTCATGTATTCCTGTACGCCTGTATCTCCTGTACTCACGCTCTTGTTAATAGCACAGTCAAATCGGCGTCCGGCAGAACATGCCTGGTGTCGGGATGACGAGGATGTATCCCACAATCGTGCTAGCGTCCGGCGGTTCCTGAATGGAACTAAGTGCCACACCATACACATGGTGGGGGCCACCTCTTGAATCCGTGGGGGCCACCTCTAGAATCCATTCCCCACACAGAGCAAAGTGCCACACAGAGCAAAGTGCCACATCACACACGTGGTGGGGGCCACCTCTTGAATCTGTGGGGGCCACCTCTTGAATCTGTAGGGCTACCTCCTGTATCTACCCTCAGAGCAAAGTGCCACATGGAGCAAAGTGCCACACCACACACGTGGTGGGGCTACCTCTTGAATCTGTGGAGGCCACCTCTTGAATCTGAAGGGCTACTTTCTCCCTCCTGCCTGTACCGCCTGGTGTTAGTGTGATAAGCATCCTCAGTGCCATTAACACACATACACACACATACCTGTACAATGATAACTCCTTGACCATGTGTTATTTGGTCTCTCCCCTATTCGAATAATGGTACCCGCGTATCGGAGTTCGGATGAGTTCTACTGGAAGTGCGCGCTCCAGCGTGAACTGTCGGTGTTGTGGGACGCCGGTGGGAAAGGGACAGAATAACATAAAAACATAAGAAACAGTAATAATATTAGGAACGTGTGATATTGGTCTCTCCTTTGTTCGGGTCCTGGTACTCACATATGAGACCCGGGTAAGTTCTACAGAGTGCGAACTCTAGTACGAACTATCGGTGATGTGAGACGCTGGTAGGGAGGCGATTAAAATATCAAACGGTACTGATTATTATTATTGGATCAATTAAAATGTAACACCTGTATATTCTCCAGTTACAGTCTCATGCTTTGAGTTGACACCCTATTTTGTAACACATGACCTCTGTGATACTATGGTTGCTCCAGACACACTCTAGTTCTGTTACCCTGAGGGCAACTCAAGTTGTATAAATTCAGATGATGGTGACATCAGATATGTGGTATATAGATGAGGGTTTCCTTGTTTGGATTATCCCCTTAACGTATCACCCCATGAATCCATAATCCGAGCTTATACAACTAGAATTGTCCATACTTATTTATCACGTGTTTAGTGTATTTATCACATGTTGCCATATTTTGTTGCATGATTATGTGTACCTTTGCTCTCTATACCGCTTTTCATGCATGTTTTCTGATTCAGATTTACTGATATACATGCATTTACTTGATCTCGGATTTACTGTCATTTTCCTTATATTACTTGTCATTTCCTGTACCTGCATGCCTGGATCACATCACTTGATCATGTACACGTGTGCCTGTTATTCACGCCATCTGGCTTCATTCTTTATACTCGCTGGGGTGTTAACAACCCTGGATTCTCATGTCCAGATCCTGAAGTCTGGACCATAGCCATGCTGTACCTGATCAGTGTGCGCAGCGGGAGCGTGGATTAGCAGTTACCTATCTGGACTCTCCTTCTTCTAGCCTCTCCTTGATCGGCTCGCGAGATTCTCATCTTGCTACTCGTGAGTACTTTCCTGTATTTCATATCGCACATTCTGCTTTGTACTTCTTAGTGATCATGTATTCTTGAGATATTATATCATGCCTTGTGATAACTGTGTACTGGTGTTATTATTGCTGGATTGTATATTACCACTGTGCTTCCGTACTCTGATTCTTTCCTGTATTGATGCTTAGTGTATATACGTTAGGGTATTTCTGACCTGCGTATATACGTCGCAGTAACGTCTCCGTACCCTCCGGATCGGGGCGTTACAGGGTGGTATCAGAGCCTAGGCTCTCACATCCTCGGTACAACCAGTCGGCAAATTTATGGTAAAAGAAATTTGCAACTGGAATGCATGAGTCGTGGTTATACAATCTAACTGCAAGTACAAAGTTATCTATTCCCTCTTGATCGTCCTTTCCTTAATTCTTGGAATCTCTTCCATCCTTTTTCCATTTCCAATTCCTATCGTCCTTATACCAACTCAAGATATGGATAAACTGGTAGGGTAGCAGCAAGACAGATGTGGTTCGCTATCATTATGTTCTGGTATTCTTTGACTTTGGTGCATCGCCTGGTCTTATATTGGATGGTCCTTTAGCCTCGCACTCTATTCTTGTGCTTATGGATATATCATGGGAAATCAGTACAGCAAGTGGGGTAGTCATCACTTATATAATCAGACAGACGTACTATTACCTGAGGAGTGTCAGTATGAAACAGTATTCCGGATTCAGGGCTTCTGCCAGACAGAGTTATAGAGACAGCATTCGGGACTCGTTTCAGTTATTATGATTCTTGATCGTGTTCTCAGAGCCACCAACTTCTGACTTTTTATTGATTTGATGGACTACAAACCCTGCTAGCCTCGCCAAGCGAGGGTTGTGTTCTAGTCACCCGTGGACCTAACCGAGTGTGGGCTTCGCTGCACCCTGGTGCTTAGCATTTAGCGTTGTGTTACACGCTGGCTTCGCCGCATGAGCTCCGCCAAGTGCGAGCCTCGCAGAGCGTTAGCTCCGCTGCACCCTAATGCTTAAACGCCTGAGATGTGTTACGCGATGGCCTTACCTAGGCTTGGTTCCGTCCGTGGCTAGTCCCTTCAGTGCTTAGAACTCTAGCAGTTCCTCGGACTTCTTCTGCCTTGTATGTTTTCATGGATCTATTGGACAGGATTTTCTCGCTATATCTGAGCTATTGCCATGATCCGTTTGAATGATCCATTCGGCCAACCTTGTAGAGATTGAGTATTCTTTAATATTTCATGTGCAGTCGGGTTGTCATTCAGAAGTCAAAATTCAGAATTCTTTATGGTTATTCTATATTCTCAGTTATGCCTTTCAGAGATTGCAATGCTAGTATTCAGGAATTCTTGATTATTGGTCTTCTTGATTCATGCTCAGTATTATCGGGGTTTTCTTTATCTTCGGTATTCTGGAGAAACAGTGTGTATGCAGTATCGGAAATTCTACTATAGATTCCTTGTCTAGGACAGCTTCATGCCGTGCGGGACTTTATATTATATTATAGATTTCTATGGATTTCCAGAGATTTTATATTATGGATTTCAGCACTATGGATTTTAGGGATTCTATCAGCTTTGCTTCGTAGTCCGAAAGAGCAGACATCAGGTCGGTATTATTATGGCACCGTCAGATGATATATATACGGCAGTAGTGCAGAGATGTCTCGTCCTGGGTTTATCATTCAGCCAATTGGTGGGAATTATCCTCAGTTACTCATATCTTGATTGGTATAAATCCTCATTCCTATCCTTTCTGTGTTCATCGTCCCCTTATCGAAATTTCGAGGACGAAATTTTTGTAAGGTGGATGGAATGTAACACCCCGTTCTTGGAATACGTATGTAAATACGTATTCTAATTTTTCTAACATATTTCTTTGATTTATCTTGTATTTATTTTTATTTTATGATTATTAGTGTGATTGTTTTGTGTTGGATTTGGATTCGTGGACTCGGAGTCAGCCCTAATCTAAACCGGGGGCCCGAACCTAGTGCTTCGCTCGATTTGGCCTTTCTGCTAATCAGATTTGACCGATTTTAGTTTTAAACATCATTTTTCAATATTTTGGGTTTTTCATAATTTTCTGGAATTTTTTAGAATTATTTGCAAAATCTCCAAAACCGGTGTTGGTCGGCATCGCTGACTGATTCCTAGATTTTAGTTTTCAAATGGGATTGAATTTTAAAAACGGCTTTCACAGTACATCTTAGAATATCATTTTCTAGCTAAAAACATTTTTTGGGGAATTTTCAAAATTTATCAAAATTTGACCGATCCTGGTGTCGACCGGTCGCCGGAAGATTCTAGGATTTTTATTTTGAAAACTACACTATATTTTTCAAATCTGATTTCACCAAACATCTTAGAATAATATTTCTTATTTTGAGAATTTTTCGGAAGGATTCTGAAACAGTCAAATTTTTGCCTTATTAAAATAATAATATTTATTACCGGTCTTAACTTTCCGTACTTTTTCCTTCCCTACCCCACTACTTATACTTTCAGAAATTATAATAAATAAATTACTTAATAATAAAAAATTTTAAACTATTTTATTTTATTTTTATTTGATTTTATTAAAATTTTCCTTTGACTTTCTTTCTTTTCTTCTTTTCTTTTCTCCTCCTTCACCCACTCCCATCTCTTCATCACCAACGCAGCCAGGCGGGGGCAGCAGGGCATGGATTGAGCAGTAAACAACCACCCCTTTCACCATCCCCATTTACTCATCTCCTTCTCTATTAAACCATACCAATTCATACCTTCATTTTCAAACAACAAAAGAAAAACAAAAAACCCACTTCATCTTCAACCTCCAAGCCACTCACGCACCCTCTCTCGGCCGCCGCTCCACCATCACCACCGCCACCTCTGAGGCCGCCCTAGCCGCCGCCACCGCACTCCCCATCACCCCACAACCATCCTCCACCTCCATCAACCTCAAATAACTCCACCACCACCTTCAATTCAGCCCAAAACCCATCACCACCCACCTTCATCTTCTCCAAAATTCCCCCTCACCACCACCAAATTCCCCACACCAACTAACTCATCACCACCTCCTCCACCTCCTCTATCTCCCCACCACCACAACCACAACCACCACCACCACCACCCACTACCACCATCTCCACACAACAACAACAACAACAAAAAACTAGGCAACCCCTCCTTCTCTTCCCCCCAAGCCGCGCGCGCGCGCAGCCTTCTCCCCGCCGGCGGCACTGCCGGCGACAGGCCGCCGGCGCTGGCAGTGGCTGGCAGGCCACCCCCCAGCCCCTCCTTCTTCTTTTCCTTTCTTTCTTCTTCCTTTCTTATTTTCTTTCTTTCCTTTTTTCTTTTCATTTCTTCCTAAATATAACAAACATTCTCTCATTCCCTAAATACCCCCCACCATTCCCTAAAACTACTTCTCCATATTTTCCAACATACCCCTCTTTTATTTCCTTATTTCTTTCTTTCTTTTTTTTTCCATTTTTCTTTTTCCTTTTTTAAAAACAATTCCAACAAAACTCTCTCTTCTTTCTCTCTCTCTAACTAATCCTCTCTCTCTCTCCCCCTCCCTTATTCTCCCAAAAATATATATATATATATATATATATATATATATATATTCTACTACTACTACTATTATTATTATTATTATTATATATGTATATATGTTTATTTGGATTGTTGGCTTGCACGTGGTGTTCGTGGATTTCCCGGATTTTACTCGGTATCGCGTTCCGATTTTGAGGCGAGTACAGTTATTTTTAACATGTATCTATTTTATCATTATGCAAGTACAGTCCTTTTGATATTCCATGTTCCATGTATAACAATTGTTATCCTGCTTTTATACATGATATGGGAGTTGATATGTATAACACCGACACTGATATGTTACACTGATGTTACCATGCTATATTTGCACATGATACCGGACCACCGGTGCTTGCCATGCTATATTTGACACACGATATCGGACACCGGTCCTTACCATGCTATATTTGACCCATGATACCTGACACCGGTGCTTGTCATGCTATATTTGACACTTGATATATGACACCGGTATTTGACATGCTATACTTGCCACCTGATATATGACATCAATACTTACCATGTTATATTTGACCTGACACCGGTATTTGCCTTGCCATATTTGACACATGATATATGATACGGTACTTGCCATGCTATTGTGGATACATGATATATAACATTGTACTTGTCATGCTATACCTGACCCTGATACTTGACACCAGTATTTGACATGTTATATTTGCCACATGATATAGAACACCTGATACCTGGCACCTGACACCTGACTCCTGTATTACCTGGCATATGCATGATTATTATATTATTACCAGACATCTGGTAATCCTGTATCTCCTGCACTCCTGTATTTCCTGTACTCCTGTACTCATGTATTCCTGTACGCCTGTATCTCCTGTACTCATGCTCTTGTTAATAGCACAGTCAAATCGGCGTCCGGCAGAACATCCCTGGTGTCGGGATGACGAGGATGTATCCCACAATCATGCTAGCGTCCGGCGGTTCCTGAATGGAACTAAGTGCCACACCATACACATGGTGGGGGCCACCTCTTGAATCCGTGGGGGCCACCTCTAGAATCCATTCCCCACACAGAGCAAAGTGCCACACAGAGTAAAGTGCCACATCACACACGTGGTGGGGGCCACCTCTTGAATCTGTGGGGGCCACCTCTTGAATCTGTGGGGCTACCTCCTATATCTACCCTCAGAGCAAAGTGCCACATGGAGCAAAGTGCCACACCACACACGTGGTGGGGGCCACCTCTTGAATCTGTGGGGGCCACCTCTTGAATCTGAAGGGCTACTTTCTCCCTCCTGCCTGTACCGCCTGGTGTTAGTGTGATAAGAAACCTCAGTGCCATTAACACACATGCACACATACCTGTACAATGATAACTCCTGGACCATGTGTTATTTGGTCTCTCCCCTATTCGAATAATGGTACCCGCGTATCGGAGTTTGGATGAGCTCTACTGGAAGTGCGCGCTCCAGCGTGAACTGTCGGTGTTGTGGGACGCCGGTGGGAAAGGGACGAGAATAACATAAAAACATAAGAAATAGTAATAATATTAGGAACGTGTGATATTTGGTCTCTCCTTTGTTCGGGTCCTGGTACTCACATATCAGACCCTGGTAAGTTCTACAGAGTGCGAACTCTAGTACGAACTATCGGTGATGTGAGACGCTGGTAGGGAGGCGATTAAAATATCAAACGGTACTGATTATTATTATTATTGGATCAATTAAAATGTAACACCTGTATATTCTCCAGTTACAGTCTCATGCTTTGAGTTGACACCCTATTTTATAACACATGACCTCTGTGATACTATGGTTGCTCCAGACACACTCTAGTTATGTTACCCTGAGGGCAACTCAAGTTGTATAAATTCAGATGATGGTGACATCGGATATGTGGTATATAGATGAGGGTTTCCTTGTTTGGATTATCCCTTTGACGTATCACCCCATGAATCCATAATCCGAGCTTATACAACTAGAATTGCCCATACTTATTTATCACGTGTTTAGTGTATTTATCACATGTTGCCATATTTTGTTGCATGATTATGTGTACCTTTGCTCTCTATACCGCTTTTCATGCATGTTTTCCGATTCAGATTTACTGATATACATACATTTACTTGATCTCAGATTTACTGTCATTTTCCTTATATTACTTGTCATTTCCTGTACCTGCATGCCTGGACCACATCACTTGATCATGTACACGTGTGCCTGTTATGCACGCCATCTGGTTTCATTCTTTGTACTCGCTGGGGTTGTTAACAACCCTGAATTCTCATGTCCAGATCCTAGAGTCTGGACCATAGCCATGCTGTACCTGATCAGTGTGCGCAGCGGGAGCGTGGATTAGTAGTTACCTATATGGACTCTCCTTCTTCTAGCCTCTCCTTGATCGGCTCGCGAGATTCTCATCTTGCTACTCGTGAGTACTTTCCTGTATTTCATATCGCACATTCTGCTTTGTACTTCTTAGTGATCATGTATTCTTGAGATATTATATCATGTCTTTTGATAACTGTGTACTGGTGTTATTATTGCTGGATTGTATATTACCACTGTGCTTCCGTACTCTGATTCTTGCCTGTATTGATGCTTAGCGTATATACGTTAGGGTATTTCCGACCTGCGTATATACGTCGCAGTAACGTCTCCGTACCCTCCGGATCGGGGCGTTACAGTATTACTTTCTTATATTTCTTACTTAATGGTTTTTGATGATATATGAGTTGTGTACTTTACTTATTGTTGTAAGTTAGAGATTTTTTCCTTTTAACTTTGCCGATACCATTAGTGTAGTTGTGTGTTCTCTTATTCTCGCCTTTTATTAGATCTTGATAAGGGAATGTCCAAGTTTTTATCGTGTTAAGCTAAGTTATCAGAAGAACTTTCACTGGATTTTCACGTGAATAGTTTCTATGCATAAGGGTTATGCTTGCCTATGATCCATCGTGAGGCTACATCTACAAGAAGTTAGGGATTAGTGGGAGCAATTAGTAGAAAGTTAGCTGCGCGTTTTTACCATTAAGATAATCCAACTTTACAAATCACCAAATCATTTTCAAACAATTCTTGAAACCAACTTGTTTTCATTTTCCAATTCTTTATTTGAAAACAAAGAACTTTTTCTTTTCTTGAACAAAGAAGCCGCATCAATCTTCCTTTGCTCTCCCTCATTGTGGATACGATCCGTATAGCCACTTCGCTACTACAGAAGAATCGCAAAAGCAGTAATATCGACCCATACTCTTCTTACTTATTCTTGTGCTTACTTTTTGCCGATCAGCAGGCCAGCAATAGTGCACCGTAACCTGCCGTTGCCGAGTCTCTCTCCTTTTTGCTCTCACTTTCTCAATCCTCCACTGAATCCTCTTCTCACTCTCTCGAGTGCATGATTGGTTTGTAAAAGTTGTCAAAAAATTGGATGAAGAAGAAAAAACAAGATGAAATTGGGGATCTTTGAACTTCTAGAAATTTGAGAGGGGAAAGGAGAAGAAGACCCAAATTGGGAAATTTTAAAACTTTCATAATTCCTTTCTTTAAAAATTAAATTTTTTAGATACGTGAAAGAAAAGTAAGAAGTTCAATATGAAAATTTCAGAAAATTGTAGAACCTTTTCTTAGAAAAATAAATATTCAGAATTTACAAGAGGATTGGAAATAACATCAGTACAAAGAATTTTAGAAATTTTCTCTTAAAAAAGAAAATTCTAAAACCTAATAAAGAAAAAGGAAGAAGATAGAAAAGTTAAAAACTTCTAAAAAATTTCTAGATTTGCGAAGGAAAAAAGATAACAAAACCAAATCATCTCCTTCCATAAATTCTGCTTTCAATTTGTATTCATAGAATATGCTATCCATAAATGATGCAAACAAATAGATTATTAGTGAGTTTTTTTTCGACATGATTCACATCACAACAAATTTTTTGATGGGACAAATATTTCTCTATAACGAAACCTTGCATTGCGGATGCTAATTAGTCCTCAAAAGTAATTATATATATATATATATATATATATATATATATATATATATATATATATATATATATATATATATGTATATATATATGTATGTATGTATGTATGTATATATATGTATGTATGTATGTATGTATGTATGTATGTATAGACACACACACACACTTTTTTATAACGGAAACTTGCATTGGAATATGCTAATTAGTCCTCAAGTGTATTATAAGTTAGCATTGGGACTAATGAGAATTAGTTCTCAAATGTATTATATGTGATAATAGATAATGTGACCTTACATCTTCTAACATTAGAACTTAGAGAGAATTCTCAAATTGCTATTGCTCAATAGTCCTCTATTTATGAAATGTAAGATTAGTCGTATCATATATGAAAACCGAGTTAAAGTAAACTTCAGAGCAACTAATGCACTAAACATATTTATGTGAGGTTAGTGACTTATTAGCGCTTCATCATTAGATTAATTTATGTCACTCTACTCATTTAATTTTCATTTAATAAAACATCTAAATTATAAATAAAATAAAAATGGTACAAAAAAAATAAAAAAAATACAAGAAAATCAATTGTGACTAAAATAGTACATCTAAGCATCATGCACTTGATGCATGAAACTTATAGCTAGTATTACTGTACTGATCAGTTTTTGACTTCCTCGAGATCACAATGTTCAACCAGCCTCAAACAAGCGAGTGACACGTGGCCGCTTCTAGAATTTCTGAACAAGAATCTTCATCCAATTCAAACTTCAAGCAATTCAAGTGGTTGGAAGAAGATGGAATCAGTTACGAGGATCCCTATCTCGATGCCAAATCTTCACCCAAACCCGACAGCTGCAGCTCAGAAACGGATTAACCATATCTACAATTGATCGCAGACTACCAGATAAAGATGAAAACTCGCTCCTTCAATTCAAATCAAGATGCTTTAGCTCTAAACTGTCTCTGAGATAAGCGGTTAAATGTTTAAACAGAGTTGGACTCTACAACCTTATCCAATAGACACTACAAGTATAAATAGTATGCCCCTTCCTAGGGAATGATCAATTCAACCTAGAAACCCAACTTTGTGAGATTAGAATGATAACCATTGTAATTTTTCTGAATTATAGTGAAATCCTCTCTCTTTATGTTTTTTCTTTCAAGTTTTCCACGTAAATCTATATGTTTGTGTTAGTCTGATCTAATATTTGTTTTAACATTTCAACAATTTAGATGCGTGGATAAATTTTTCAAGAATTACCCACTGCATTTGGTGCTTTCATTGGGAGCTTTGAGTCCACACTCTTAAGTCTGCCCATCCAATACCCTCACCCTTCCTCAAAAAAGCCTCGCGCTACTGAGATGGCTCCACCAAGGAAAAACGTTTTCCAAATTGTAGCCATAGCCCCCACCGCTCGGAAAAGAAAGGGGAAAGCTCTCGAAGTCGCTAAGCCCACTGATGGGGAGATTACTCTCCTCATTTTATATTAAGCGCAAGTGAACAATTGTTCGATGTAGCATTTGATAGTCGATCTATAAGGACAGGTGGTTCTTACGGTGTCAACACTTCTAGGCGAACTGCTCAAAAGTTTTGTGAGTTTTGAGTTTAGCTATGTGACAATCTAAGAAAAAGTCAATTCAAACACATAAATTGAATCCCCCTAAACTAAAATCAAGCGGTCAACCCCTGTCTCTATTGGTCTGTTTTCAATCACCAAATTCTTGTTCCTAACAGGCAAATTAAGTCTAAATACTAGATCTAAGCACATGGTATCATCCAAGTTACATAATCTATCAAAAGTAAATAAAATGACAAATTAAATTAAATACAGAAAAGTGGTAAAACCCTAAGCATGGATCATTAACTATAGGTGCATATTTTGTCAAATATTTAGTGGTTCTAAAAATCAATCTATTAAAAGTAATAGGTCAACTGGTGTGGGTACAGTCCTAAATAGGAGACTACAAGTCGACCACTCAATCATTTAGCCTAGGTTCACCTACCCAAGATGCGCACAGAATCTAGTTATACATAATTAAACTAGTATAAAGATAATCTAACAAATAAATCATAATTAATTAAATAACTAAATTCAACTAAATTAATAAACTATTAATTAAAAACTAAACTAAATTAAACTAATTAATTAAACTTAACTAAATTAATTAAACTAATTAATTAAACTATTAACATTAATTAACCAATGAATCATTTACCTATGCAGAACCCGAGCCCCTGTGTAGAGCCCTACTCGCTGAAATTTTTTTGCTCACCGCCTGACGCTCACCGCACGCGTGATGAGCCGTCAGATGGCCTGGGCCCCACCGGGTGGGAGTGCCCAGGCCATCTGACGGCTCATCGTGTGGGATGAGCGTCACGCGGTGAGCGAACAAAAATCTTACTCGTGCGTGTGAAGCACAGAAGGAAAGAGATTGTGGATCTCACAGGCAAAGGCCAAGGCTCTCCGTAGACCCCACCTCATAAACGCACGCTGCTATGTGTACAGTCTAGGGTTGTTAAGTGGGCCAGGCCAGGCCGGCAACCCACACATACTCGACCCGAGGAAGCCCAGGCAAGGCCTGACCCGGGTAGGACACGGGCAAGGCTCGGGCCAGCCCCCGGTCAGTCAAAGGTGCCCAAGGCACACCCAGGCCGTGCCCAGCCCTGGCATGGGCGCGAGCCCGGCCCACCCGGCCTGGCCGGACCTGGCCCAACCAGGCTTTTCTGGCATGCCTCCGCCGTCCACCGTCGTCCGGGCCGCGGTCCACCATCGCCCGTCGCCCCCCTTCGTCGCCAGCAACCCCCTCCACCGATCAAATAAAATATAAAAAAATAATCTTAAATTTTAGGATTAGAACTCATGACCTCACCTAAACTATAAAAGCCCAATGAACCACTAACCCACAGAACATTTCTGTAAAACTCAAAAAAAATATTATTTAATATTCAATAAAAAAATTTATTTTTTAAAAAAAATCCGGGCCGGCCTTGGTCTGGGTCACCCAAGTCACCGGCCAGACCCGGGTTCCAGAAATGGAACCCGAGCCTGGGCCAGGTCGGGCCGCCGCAATATGACCGGGCGTGGCAGGCCCGCTCAGCCCGACCCACTTGCTGGCCCGCTGTGCCTGGGCCCTGCCCGGTCCGACACGGCCCAGTTGACATCCCTAGCACAGTCTTTGAGTTAGGCCCCTCGACGCGTTGCTCCCCAGGTGAATAAAGTACTAGAAAAACTCTTCAATCAATTTGTAGTCCAGACACAACTAATTGGCAAATGGTCAATTTTCCCACACACTTACAATAATTAAAAAACTGAGTGCAAAAGTTAAAAGTACCTCCTGATGAGACTGAGCAATTATGAGCATTTACATTAACCTGTTTGGTTAAGGGTGGAAGTGAGGAAGTAAGGAAGTGAGAAAGTGGTATTAGTTCCCTTTGGAACTTGAGAATTGGTTAATAAGTTTTTCGGTGTTTGGATGTTGTTGGGAAGTGTGGTTTGAAAAATGTTATGTCTTTTCCGGTGTTTGGATGGTAATGAAAAGTGGAAGTGGAAAAGTTGACCGCAAAATAATATTAAAATAAAAATTAATTAAGAAAAATAAAAAATGGATTGTAATTAGAATGCAAGTGAGATTTACATGACAAAAAAATTAATTGTTTTATGTTACAACTTATTATAAATGAGATTTATATGACCACAAAATTAACTGTAGCACTCTGAAAGTAAGGAAATGGTTGTGTAAAAGAGAGAAGAACAAAGGAAAAGGAGTTTTCTTATTTTCCTTTTCCGGTGTTTGGATAGATAGGGAAGTGAGCAATTACACTTCCCTATTTCCTTACTTCCGCCCACTTCCTTCCAACCAAACAGCCCTCAGCGAACATATTCAATCCAAAGTACTCCCTGATGAAAAGAGCAATAAAAAAAAATAAATAAATAATTCAACTCCTAAAAGCTCTCACCGACCAGATAATAAAAGTAAAGTGCCAAAATGATAAAGTGATCTTTAAATCAAAAGTCAGTTTTGGCTCAAAAATGAGCCACCGAAAATTAACTTCTTTTAATGGAAAAATTCTGAAAAAAAGTGGTCAAAAACTCGGCAAAATTTGATCAAAATAAGGGCAGCCGAAAACCATAGACTATGCATTATAGCCTAGGTCTTGGCTCTTTTCTTAAAGGTCCATAAAATTTACAGGATTTATATAGAGAATAAATATAAATTCAAAATTAAAATTCTAGTCAATCTTTTGCCTTTACACCCTTATACTTTTGTAAAGCTACGTTTTTGCCCTGCTGAACTTCAACTATTTAGATTTGAATGTAGATTTCTTTGGATTGTGAACTGCCGGTGCAATGAAGCAGTCCCAACCACTGTTTCAAAATGTGCAATTTTCATCTTTTCTCCTTTTATTAAACCTGTACTGCAAAATCACTAAAAACACTCGAGTAACATTATTTATATAGAAAAATATAGAGAAATGAGAGCAATAAATGGTATAAATTCATGTCAATCAAATACTCCAACTCCTATTTTTTGCTAGTCCTAGAGCATAACAAATAAAAAGAATAACAAAATTAATCTAATCTAACTAACTTTCTTAGTAATCACGGTTGCACTTAGCACATGCAACATGTCGTTAAACCCCTAGGTTACCCCTATAGGACGAGTTTTGTTTCGTAAGGATTTTCAGTGGATTACACCCACAAAATTCATAAAAAAATGAGATTAAGGAATAAACAAAAGTAAAATAGGGATAACCGAAAATCAAGAAAAGGAAAATTTATTTTTATTATCTACACTAGTTAACTAGTTAGTAAAGTCACAAGTATCCACAAATTTCATTCTTCATGTCAATATCAATTCAAGAAATCATATTGTTTATAAAGTAAAATTTCGAATCCTAAACTTTTTGCCACCTATCCTACGTCTCAGATCCTATGCACCCCATGATCGTGATGTAATTCTTAAGCTTGGGAATATTTGACTCCAACTTTCATATTTCTTTTGTAATGATAAATTTGTTCTTTTCTTTTTTTAAACACTTTTAACTATATTTCGCATAACTACGAAGGTTTCCTGAGCCTAAGGCACCCAACTAATTGATAATCAAAATTGTTAGATTGTTAAGATGTCTTGTCATATTAGATTTTCTTAGCGACTCATGTAACAAGCTTTGAATCAATGATCCCAAACCAGATGGTCTTAGGGTATTAAGTGTAGAAACACTCCTACAGATTTAATCACTCAAGCAACTGAGGCCACAAAACAAGGCTAATATATATATATATATATAAAATATTATTTTTAATATTCCAGTTGTAATGAATATCCCAAGCCTATGAAATAATAGTGCAACTGTTGTTAGGTACATAATCACTTAAATTAAGTTTAGATGGTATGTCGGTTTTATTCTACTCTTTACTTTAAGACTATGAGACTCTTTCATCTTGATTTCACTTTTAAATTCCACTCATAAATACTAATTCACTTAAACACTAGCTAACTATTTGTAGAAATTTTTAAAAATTTTCAATTTTTCAAAAATAAAGATTCGTAAAAGAAAAGAAAACAAGCGAATCTCTCCACACACCTAAATTGTGCCATATCCTCATGAACATGAATAGATACAACGATAGCATATAATTCACACATCCACATACATGCATACAAATAAAAGAATAAAGCATCCATCCAAACATACATGAGTAAAATATGAGAAATACAATTTGTTAGAATTAGAAATACTCACAGCGGGTTAGAGAACCCAGCTGCCGAAGCAACACAGATACACCCTTGAGTGTTGGATGCAGCCTTGGTTATATTTTATGACTTGTATTAAATTCGCCACATAGGTTAGAGAAAGAGATAAATAAAAAACTCACAAAAACATACTCGACTAAAAGAAAAATGAAAAGACTCACAAATTATAAGAAAAATAAAACAAATATACACATATGTACAACTGAATGTCTCCCCCACACCTAGATCTTTCTAGGTCTATTCCCTCAAGCTCGTTTATCAACATTCCAAGGGTTCTCTTCAGTGGACAAATTGGAGAGGTTGATTGACAAAAAGACAGAGTTCAAGGAAGTATTTATCTGATTTGTGAAGGCCTCTGAATTATTGCAATTTAACCGTAGAAGCAATGGTTATACGGATCAATCCTCAGGGAAAGATGCAATGAAAGCATTTCAGCACAGTATTGCTCTAAAGAATTAGAAGAAAAAATTTTGTTTGGAAAGAAAGATTGATTTTGTTTTCATTGTGAGAAAAGCTCATAGCTCACTAATCATTTACCACCACTAACTTATTAGTCTATGAAGATTAAATTTCATATTGAATCATAAAAGTTGTTCCTAGAAAATTTGCTTCAAGTAAGATATATAAGATGAAAAGTTATTCCTAATTGAAACACACTAGCCAAGTTTCTACATTAGATTATCAAAGTTTTCTAGGCATAGCATATAAAAAGTTAATTAAATCTAACATTAAGCCATCAAAGCTATCTAGACATAAAGTAAGCAAAACTATTAACTAGTAATAACAATAATTAGTTTTACTTTTATTATCATTAGTTTTAAATATGATTATCTAATTCTAGGGTTTTAATCATGCATAGGATTCAATCAGTTTAGCCAAAATAGAACTAGAAGTAGTGGTGGAGAGATTAGCAAACTATGAAATAAATTAGTTAAGCATGATAGAGTTTAAACTAAGCATGGTATATAAAGAAGAAGATTGCATAAAGAAAACAAAAGCAAATAAAGAAAACAGGAGAAATTGAAAGAAGAAAAAAAGAACCTTGTTTATTGAAGTGTCATCTTCAAAATACAATCGCTCCTTCATCTCTTTACAAATCACTCAAACTAAAATTCTAAAAATTATGATAATTAGGCAGAAAAAGAATACTAAAGAAAATCCTAAACTTTGATCTCTAAGATGTCTCTTTCCTCTTACTTTACATGGGTATTTATAGAAGAAATAGGAGGTAAATTCCTAGTAAAACTTGCACACCCAACCGCCAAAGAAGAGACCAGAAGAAAGCCGTGTTTTCGCAGTTTTTCAATAGTTCCCCCGGCTTTTCTATAATGGATGAAGCTGTGTTTTTGGCTCTGGCTTCATCTCGTTCATCCATCAGAAAAGATATCTTTAGAATCTTCATTTGGACTCTGAATTTTAAAAGGATATCTTTTCTAGATAACTTGGGAAGCAACTTATCTTCAAAACCGTGTTTAAATTTGAATTCTCCCCCTTTCTCTTTGACTTGGAGCTTAAGTAACCAAAATTAAGTTGATTTTCTCCTTTATATCCAACTTGAATTGTGGAGATGATGATATATCTTTTTCTTCATCTTGATTTTAATTCGATTTAAATTAAAATCTGAATTTAGATAGGATAATTAGAAATAAAAAGAGGGTTCAATAGCAAAGTTTAATTAAGAATAATCAAAGGTTAAATGTGAAAATGTGATGATAATAATGCAAATATGAAATGTAATCAGAGGTCAATCTCTTTGTCATATTTAGTTTAATCCTCTCCAATTTGGTTTTCACCTTCCTCAATCTCCTCCCACTCTTCTTCTCATTTCTTCTACTCACACCAATATCATCATCACACACCTCAATTGGAGTATCCACAACATGAATGCTTAGAAATTTGAACTCATACTCGAACACTACCTCAAAACTTAGATCAACAATTTCTTTTGGAGGTGTGTAACTAACCAAAGCATCCCTAATTGATTCATCTAAACAGGTGAGTTCGTCTTAAAATACGTTTTCAATGTTTTGGTCATTAAAAGATTCTTGAAGGGCATTATTAAAAAACTGATCATTGATTGGTTCATCAAAAGTGAGGATACTCAAAATAAGTTTTTTTCTCAAAGAAAACTCTAGACTTAAGATTCTCAACACATGTCTTCTCACAATCATGATCACTCTTATCCTTAAAAAGTGTTGGAACTTGCTTTTGATGAAACATTTGTGAAGCCATTTTAATGGAGCTCTTTTGCAAAAGCCTATTCACGAGTTTTACATGATCAAGATTTCCCAAAGAGAGTTGCTATAGATGTGTATTGTAATGATTGATAGCATGTTAAAACCCTTGAAATACACACACACATCTTAGCCTATTAGTTGACTTAGTCATGGTATAGTCGACTTGACATTTTCCCTAGTCGACTAACTTCTTGTCCTGCAAGATACCAACTCTCTGTTTGTCACTATTAGTCGACTTAACAGTTATATAGTCGACTAATAACCAGATGTGGTCGACTAATCCCTTAGTCTAGTCAACTAGTTTCAGTTTCTAGAAACTTGTCCTGTGATTTCAACTTGACCTAGTCGACTTGGTCTTTTCTATAGTTGACTAACCCAGTGAAATTTGGCTACCCTAGTCGACTAACCCATATGTCAAGTTGACTAATGGCAGTTTCTGACTGTTGGACAGTTTCTATTTTCTGGTGTTTCCTTCAACTTATCCAACGTTTAAACATTCAAAATGGTCCTAATAACTACCCTAACTAACCATAGAGTTCAGCTATAAATAGGGTTGTTATCTTAGGGTTAATACACCAATTCAAATCTATAGTTTTCTGACCAAAAATCTTGCCAAAATTCTGGTTCTCTGAAAACTGTTCCCACTTTTTGTTTCTTCACCAAATTCCTACTCCAAAGTGAAGATTTCTGAAAGTCAACCTATAATAGCCTTTGTCCACTAATTGGAGTCATTTATGCATCATTTTCTACCACCATGCTATGTTTTATCTGAATAAATATTGGATTTTTACTGCTTTTTTCTCTTTTTTTTTAGGTCCAATGTTTAATGGAGAAGAGGCCCAACGATTATGATTTTTTGGGGAATTAAAGAGTAATCTAAAAGCCCACAAGAAGAAAGCCCAGGTCTGAACAGATCCAAAGCGCATTCTCAGTTTCTAGAGGATCCAGTTGGGGATACGAGACAAAACAGAAAGGCAGAAAAATCCGCGGGCGCAGCGGCCAAGATACGGTCGCGGAAACGCGGCTTTTGCCGCGGATCTACGACAATCCTTTGGCCGTTGATCCAAATTTGGATCCAACGGCTGTGGTGGGATGACATATTCTCCTAAAGACTATAAATTGACCCCCAGGGCCTCTGTAATCAGGGAGGAGAAAAGAGCATTGTTTATAGGGAAATTATTAGGGTTTCTCTAGGTTTTCTTTTAGTCACTTATGTAATTTTCTTTTTCTCCTTCTAGGATCCAGAAAAGAGAGAGTGAGAGTGAGCAATCTTTGTAATTGGAGACGGTGATAACGCAATATAAGGATCAAGCTTTCAATCTTCCAATCTTTTCTTATTCTAGTGCACTATTTTCTTTAAGCTTTTACTTTCTTCTATTTAATCTCTACAATGAACTATTGCTTGTTCTTTATTTTCATGTCTAGCTAATTCATTAACATGACTAACTAACTTTTAATTTTACTAACTACTAACTCTTGGGTGATTGCTACTTTATATGATTCATTGGACGCTTTCTTCCTTTTTCTTGTAAACTACAAGTCTATCTTACCCCAATGAAGAAGAGTTGCTTTTTATCCATTGCAAATGCTATGTTCCCCCTCCATATGATTAATGTGAGCCTCACTTAGAGCCTTGTCTTTAGAACAAGTGCCTTGATGGAACATGAAGATGGCGCACTTCACTATGTTAATGAATACATTACAAGTTTCTTATTTCATGCTCGCTTTATTATAGCTTTGATAGACTAATGAATCTTGCATGCTTTCTTAGAATTTTTAAGAGTGACTATACTTGTTCCACTGTTGAAAATCTATTTATGGAGCCAATGATTCAAGGAGGCAACTAGCCTAGCCTAGATGAGAAATACCTTCAACATGGGACAATACAAGGACTTGGCAAAGTAAGACATACTATTGTCGATGAATCAATATGAGGCATGCATCACCCAACGAGAGTAGTAAGTTAGTAAATTAGAATGTTAGTTAGTCATGGCTTCTCTTTCTATCATACTTAAAAAACCTCTCTTCTGAAAACTCTCTCTTTTCAAATATCTCAGTTTTCCTTCCATCTTTATTTTTGTTTCTTCATTTCCTTTACACAACCACCAAAGATTTTCCACTCACTTTTCATATCATTTTGTTTTTCATTTCTTAAAACAAAGAAGAACCTTCATTTTTCTTCACTAAAATTTCAATATAAAACCTTGAATGCTTCTATTGCTAACCCTCCCTATGGATACGACCCGTCCTAGCTTATGCTTCGAGAGGTGATTCGGAAGGAGTAAAGTAAACCTGCATATACATTCGAAGTTCTTGATCATCGGTACACGAACATTAACGGTTTACTCTAAACCCTTTTTCAATACAATTAATCCTTCCAAACAAATTTTTGGCGCCGTTGCGGGGAGGGTAACGGTTTTTATTGAATTTTTGGAACTAAAACGAATTTTTCTTCTCTGTTGCAGGTTACAGGTCAGGGAAAGCAGGAAAAAAGATTGCAGTAACATATAAGTGGTCTTGGGCCTATGTTCTAGAAAGCAGAGACCAAGCACCCTCTGGATTGCCGCATTTTCTCGGCTCTGGTTGCGGATCCGCGGCAAAAAGGAACTCACTACTGACTGGATTTTTGCAGGGCTGCTTGCTTTGTAAAATTATAGTTTGCTGCAAACTCTATTTTTTGTATGCCATCACCAGGAGCCTGCTAATAAACCAACAGTAAAACATTTGTTGAAAAAGTTCAAAAATTGATTAGACGTTTGCATTTTAGGCACGTGTCTTTTCAATTCATTTACTTTACTGTTGAAGAGTGCTGGAGTAAGGTACGTTCGCATTGCATTTAGAATAGGACTCATCTCTTGGTTGATTTACATCACTTTGAGTGAATCTTGTTTACATATCTTGTACACCTGCACAAACTGATCTTAAGGGCACCACCCAATAACAAGATAAAGTAGGAATTTAATCACCCTTCCTTAGCCCAAAAATCAGATTCCAAGCATTCACAATCCCAAGCTTTTTAATAAAAATTGATAGACGTTGGCCCGTAGGGACATCCGGACTCGTTAAGAGATCAGCTGAGGTTGAAAATTGTTTTTGACTCACACTCCAGTCAAATCAGTGTCTGAGGTTGGGGATTGAGGGGCGAAATCCCGAAGGCTAGTGGTTTGGCTTAATTAGGCCCGTCGCTTCTGCGCGGATACCTCCCACCAATCTTGCCCCCACCTGGCTGATTAGCTGTTGTCTGACTTGAGCAATAACCTTCTTCAGTTCATCGAACAGTTAGGAGCTGTCTAGGTCTAGATATCCTAGATAGCTTGTGATTGTTTTTCCTTTTTCTTGTTTGTTATTTTCTTTTTTTGCTTGATTGCTTGGTGAACGTTGTCTATGATTGTGCATGCAAGAGTGTTATCGGGACCCAATTTCAGCAAGACTTGTTAGGACTTCTACACTTGCACAAATACCACTTCCTGACACAAGTCCAATCATGGCTAACAATACTTCTCTTCAAAACAAGTTCTACCCCATTCGCACTTCACTTCCTTCATGCATTCTTTTACCCGAAGCAACTGGAAACAATTTTGAGCTTAAACCATAATTCATAAAAACACTCCCAAGATTTCATGGCCTAGAATCCGAGGACGCATATTTCTTCATTCATGAGTTTGAAGAAGTGTGCTTGATGATGAGAATTCTCCAACTGGGGGAAGACGCTGTTAGATTAAGGTTCATTCCCTTCGCGCTTAAGGACATAGCCAAGACGTGGCTATGCAATTTGCCTGCCTGTTCTTTCTCGACATGGGATGAATTTGTTAAAGTCTTTCTTAAGAAATTCTATCCCATTCACAAAATGACCCTCATCAGAAAAACATAATGCAGTTTAAGCAGGAATCAAGTGAACCATTCTAGAAGTATTTTGAAAGGTTTAAAGATTTACTAGCCCAATGTGTAGGCTGTCTAAAAATCACGAAAAGACAAGCCATTGAAAAGCAGGATTCCAAGTTCTAGACGCAAGTTTAACATTGGCCGCGTCTCAGCATTAAGGCGCGAGGGTCCAAACCCGCGTCTCAGCATCAAGGCGCGAGGGTCTAAACCCGCGTCTCAGCATCAAGGCGCGAGGGTCCAAGCCCGCGTCTCAGCGTCAAGACGCGAGGGTCAAAACCAACGCCTCAGTTTTAACTGCCCTAGTTATGGGGCCAGTCATCGCCCACATAGTGGGAAAGTTAACCCCTCATTGTGGAGTGTTTTTAGGGGGCACGTTAACCCCCTAAACCTCTATAAATAGCCCCTGTTGCTATGGAAAAGGGGTGGGATCTTTTTGAGAAAAAGAAAAGAGAGAGACAAACAGAGAGAGTTCAGCTCGTCAGCTAACTTGCTGTGTTCAAGCTAGTCTTTACCGACAATCTCTTTGAGAGTTTTGGTCGACAGAGTTGTGTTACTCCGTCAACCACCCGAAGAGAAGAGCCCCGGAAGATCTCAACGTTCACCCGGTCAACGGAGAACAAGATTCACTCTCACCGCCACTTGAAGAACCCAGCCTTAAACAAAGGGAGGATTCAAGACTCAACATCCTCCCTCCCTTGTAGTCAGAAAACTGTTTTGTTCTAATCTTTCAATTGATCCAAGGAAATTTTACACTGAATCCCTTTTCCGTGCGCGTATAAGAGATGGCGACTCCGCTAGGGACTACATTTGTTACTGATGAACAAATCGTGGCGCAAGGTGACGTCCTCTATAAGGGGAAGATGGTCGAATCGCTCGTCGTCGAGTTCGACCAGGCAAAGTATGAAGAGTTTCTCTCTTCCGGCTCTAAGAGCCCAAAGACCCGCGTCTGCCGCAGGGTCTCTATGGGGACTTGCCCCGAAACCCGCTCTGAGACTCTCTCAGGCGCGGCTGCTGTGAAGGGTGTCGCGGCCAACTGCGCCAAGCGTGTCACATGCGCCAACGTCTCTCAGGAGACCCGCGTGGCCTTAGGCGCGGCTGCTGTAAAGGGTGTTGCGACCGACCGCGTCATGCGGGACACACGCGCCAACGTCTCTCAGGAGACCCGCGTGGTCAAACTCTTTGGTGTCCAGCCAGCTCACTCTCTCCCTCAGCACCAGGTCGTCGTTGGTTTCTCTCCACCTCCTCGACACAACCGAAACGCTGAGCGTCGACAGAGGAGTCGTGCGCGTCAACTACAAGTTGGAACTTCTGATTGTCCAACTGAGGTAGGACGCAAAGTTCAAACTGGCGTCTTGGCTGCGCCGCATCCAGCACGCGAAGTCCGCGTTTGGCGGCCCAAACGCGAGACTCCCCAAATTAGTTCCTCTGAAGCCCTACTCACCAGACGCCAAGGCGAAGCTTGCGCGCCTCGTCAAGAGGCACGCGCCCTTAGGCGTGGGGCCCAGCAGCCCACTCTCTCTCAAGCGTCTCTGCCCCGACGCACCAAGCAGCAACGCGACAACCGCGTCTCTTCTCAGCAGAGACGCCAGACACGCGTCCTAAAGCTGCGACGCGAGAACCGCGTCTCTGGATCCTGCGTCCAAGCTGTACAGCGCAAGGATGCCTCCCGCCCTCGAAGTTGCAAGGCTAATCTCTTTGATCCTCTTCCCATGGATCTAAGGGATTACTTGACGAAGAAAAGAAGTGCTAATCAAATCACTTCATCATGTTGCTGCCAACGGCTCATCTCTATGCTCTCTGAGTGCCGTTGCAGTTCAGGTGTGAACCAGCAGTCTTTAGTTAGACAGCTGACCCTGATTCCCCCATCAGCCAAAAGAAGACGCTCTAATAGGTGGAGGGTGTTCTCTGACGCTGAGTATCCAGAGCTCACTGCAAATATGGCAAGCAGGAGCAGGGAAAAACAACCTGCAGTCAGCTCTGATGTGTCTGACTCTGAACCGGAAGGAGTGTATCGACACACTCGCACCCAGACCGGGCCATTCCCCCGATTGACTATAATGCCCTAGCCCAGGGCATTAAAATGAATGACTCTCATTCTGCTGTAGCAGAATCGCGGGGCTCAAACTCTTCCATCGAGAAGGAGGCTTTCATCTACATGACGAGCACTCCTGAGGAGACAGCCCGGCGCCTGGAGCAGCAAGCCCAGGTTCAGAAGGAACAACTCGATATGATTCTTGCTCAGCGGAAATCTATCGACTCTCTCAAGCAGATGCTCGCACAGTTGCTCGAAGACAGGAGGAAATCTCCCCCTAAAAAGTCTAAGGGCAAACGAAAAGAGGGAGAAAGCTCATCTTCCGAACATTCCAAGAAGAAAGAGCAATCTACTTCTATTTCGTCTGAAGCCTCATCACCAGGAAAAGACGACCAAGACCATAAGAAGGTTCATTCTAAAAGAATGAGTCGATTGGAGCGACGCCTCGAGGCCCTTACCAACCGTAAAGGCCTCCAAGAAGCTGGAGTGGTCCGACCTTATTTGGCCGAGTGGGACATGGTTCCATACCCTTCCAAGTTCAAGGCTCCAACCCTCCAAGCATTCGATGGGAAGGGGTCACCCAACTAACATATCTACTACTTTAAATCCCAAACATGGAATATAGTAGACAACGATGCTATCTTGGCGCGTCTATTCATTGGCACCCTGAAAGGACTTGCCTTTGAATGGTTTATGAAGCTCCCAGAAGGCTCCATCAAGAACTGGGGCGATTTGGAGAAGCTCTTTTTGACGCGCTTCTTCGAAGATGACTCGGAAGTCACAATGCCCACCCTTTTGGCTACTAAACAGCGAAAGGGAGAGTCCGTCAAATCTTTCATGGAAAGATTTCGGAATATGGCACTCCGATGTCTGAGCGGTATGACCCAGGTCACCCTGGTGGAAACATGCCGCCACAATCTCCAAACCTCACTCCTAGCTCAAATAGGAGTTGCCGAAAGCCGCACCTGGAAGCAATTGGTCCAACAAGGTGAACAGGCTGAGGAGATTGTCGCCCGCGTCAAAGCAGAAGAAGGTAAGCCTAGGCCGGAAAGGTCAACAAGGCGTGAGCCAGACACATCCCTCCAAACGAAGCGGAAGGATAACTTGGCAACGGAGACCAAATCTCCCGCCAAACCTCAACCGGTCAAGGGAAGTGGCTCTTCAAGCCAACACGCACCAATAAGCAATATTCCTTCAAGGATGAGCATGTCGACTCCCTCTTCAAACTGCTCAACCAGAGCAACCGACTGAAGCTCCCTGAAGCTAGACGCCCAGAGGAAGTCGGTAAAACCGACAATCCCACCTACTGCTTGTATCACAGGATGTTGGGACACCCCACCAAAAGCTGCTACGTCTTCAAGGACATCCTTCAGGCCCTGATTGACGCGGAGGTATTGAAACTCCGACCAAAGCAGAAGAAGGTGATGGCTAATATGACGTCAGTTCTCCAGTTCGGAAGACAACCCCCAACACCTTGGGGGTGATCCCTGTTCCGAAAGGAGAGCTGAGAGTGGTCAACACAGACCCTCAACAGCAGCAAGAGAAAGGCCTGATACCTGTTCCCATACCTCAAGGGGAAATTATATGGGTCCACCCTGACCTTGTTGACAGTCAGCAATGGACTACTGTAACCAGCAGGAAGTCCAAAGGCAAAGAAAAGGCTTCATCCTGCAATGTGGTGTGTGCCTCTTCTCGAGAAGCGAAAACTGATGTTCCCTCGCTAACCGACTCAGAAGAGGAGACAATAGTTCTGGACACAGAACCCAATCGGATGGTGGCAGAAACCCGTTCAGGACAGCCATACTTGAAGCAGTATGGCGAAACGACGGTAACTCATCCAAAACCCGCTGTAGAGCCAGCCAAAACCTCCACGAAGCAACCCGTGGATAAACAAAAAGAACTTCGGTTTCTCGATTTCTTTCGAAAGACGTAGCGAAAGGATCCACAGCACCTTACCGCTTTAATGTTTTGGCTCAATTAGCCAACATCCCGGCGCGGATATCTCTTTACGAGCTTCTTAGGCTATCAAAGTCGACCAGAGAAGCTCTACAAGAAGCTCTGGCTAATGCTGAGGCCTTCATGACCCAGGCGCCGATCGGGCCAAAGGAGGAAGATGTAGAGGATTGCCTCCACGCCTCCCAAAATATTCTCTGCATCACCTTCACGGCGGATGATATGCAAGTCAAAGGGAAACATGATCGACCCCTTTACTTCGCAGGGTATATTGGATCATCTGATGTGAACTGCATTCAGGTAGATCCCGGTCTGCATTGAGCATCATGCCTCGCCGGGTCATGCAACACTTGGGGATTCCTATCATCGTTTGAGCCCTACCCAGACGACCATTTATGGGTTCAATGCCAATAGTACCCGTCCAATGGGGAAGTCAAGCTCAAATGCCAGATCGGAGATCTGAGGTCGGAAGTGACATGCTACATCATAGATGCTGACACTTCCTACAATCTACTGCTGGGACGACCTTGGATTCATCGCAATTCTATCGTTCCCTCTACCCTCCACCAGGTCATGAAATACATTGACGGGAGTGGAAAGGTGCGAACGTTGATTGTCGAAAGGCATCCGTTCAAGGGAGTCGAGAATTATTTCACGGACTCCTTACTGTATCAGGATCCCGTGGAGACGAATGAAGTCCCGCAACCAGAGGAGCCAGACTCTGGTAATGAAGCCGACACCGAGCTGGAAGAAGAAGAGTGCATGTGGGAGCTAGATCCACTTGTAACAAGCACTAATAAGCTCGATATTGATAATACCACCGATGATGTAGGCGGATGGTATATTAATGAAGAATTAGATTTAGCGTATTTTTCTGTGTTTGCTTCTGATTCAGTACCGTCAAATACTAGCACCAAAGTAGATGATGATTTCTGATCGGCAATGGATGCTTTGACATCGTTGCATGTACCAGTGAAATCGTCCTTCGAGACGTACCAAGATAATGGTAATGTGCAAGGATCTATATTCATGGTTCCAGCAAGACGGAAAGGCCAAAAACCAATTCTTTTTGGCGAATATCGTCTGAACCAATGCCCCGCGAAGAATCAGAAGGCGAGGAGGAATCCCCTCAGTTCGGTCATTATGAACCAAAAGCACTCAGAATGATGAAACGCATGGGGTATGACCTAACAAGCAGACCCGGGTTGAACTTCGGCAAAGGAAAGAGAACGCTATTTCGATCCTTTGTGCCGAAAGGAAAAGCACCCGATTATTATCATCAGACTCGCAGGGGGTTGGGCTATGTATCAACTCTGGCTCCATCAGCCTCTGATTCTGGAGGGTCATCAGGCCATAAATACTCTTCAGGCACGTCATCGTGGGAGTCAGATGTCAGTGTTGGCAACATCTTCGGAGAACTTTCGGTGAACATGGTTTCAACAAGCCACCTGAAAGACGGAGATGAAGAAATGATCCAATCCGATACAGATACTTGGATCAAACATTTAAACACTCTTTGGGACACCCGCTTTGAACAGCGCGAGCCACCCACAGAAGACAAGGTTGTCCGGATCAATCTGGGGGATGAGGCTAATCCTAAGCCCATCTTCATAAGTGACGGCCTGTCACCTTCGGAGAAAAAGGATCTAATATCTCTTGTACAAGAGTATATAGACGTCTTCGCCTGGAATTACGAAGACATGCCCGGACTTGATCCTCAAGTGGCTATGCACCGCCTCAACATCAATTCGGACGTAAAACCTGTCAAACAACAACAGCGACGATTCCGCCCAGAGATAATGGAGGCGATTCAATCAAAAGTCAAAAAGCTTATAGATTCTGGCTTCATCAGGGAAGAACAACATCCTGACTGGGTAGCCAACATCGTCCCCGTTGCCAAGAAGAACGGAAAGATCCGAATCTGTATCAATTTTCGTGATCTGAACGAGGCCTGTCCCAAGGACGAATTCCCATTGCCAATTACAGATGTCATGATTGACAATACGTGTGGATTCGAACGAATGTCATTCATGGACGGATTCTCAGGATATAATCAAATCAAAATGTATCCTGATGACGAAAAGCACACTTCCTTCAGAACACCACTAGGGGTATACTGCTACACCGTCATGCCCTTCAGACTAAAGAATGCATGGGCGACATATCAAAGGGCTATGAATGCCATTTTCCACGAGCACATGCGCAAAACGGTGGAATGCTATGTTGACGACATCGCGGTAAAAAGCCGTGCCAAGAGTGATCATATAATGGATCTAAAGGTTGTCTTCGACATCATGCGGGCTCATCAATTGAAGATGAACCCCACCAAGTCCTTCCTGGGGGTGGCTAGTGGCAAATTCCTAGGATTTGTTGTAACCTCCACGGGAATTCATTTGGACCCAGAAAAGTTCTCGCTATCCAGGAGATGCAACCTCCGAGAAATCTCAAGGAACTCAGGGGATTGCAAGGACGATTGGCGTACATCTGTAGGTTTATCTCGAATCTCTCCGGAAGATGCCAACCCTTCGTAAAACTAATGAAGAAGGGTGTTTCGTTCATTTGGGACGACGCTTGCCAGCAAGCGTTTGAGGGGATTAAACAATACCTCACCCAACCACCAGTCCTTGCAGCTCCGATATCTGGAAAACCTTTCCTGGTATACGTCCGAGCAATGGATCATTCTTTAGGAGCTCTACTAGCTCAGAATGATGATCAAGGACGAGAGCAAGCGATCTACTATCTGAGTAGAACAATGATCGGAGCCGAACATCGGTACAACCCGATCGAGAAGGAATATTTGGCACTGGTGTTCGCCATTCAGAAAATGCGACACTATCTGGTAGGCCAAACTATAAATGTCATATCAAAAGTCAACCCCTTGAGGTTACTCATGACTAAGCCTTCATCATTGAACGACCGGCTGGCAAAATGGGCCATATTGCTATCCCAATATGAGATGCACTTTTTACCACAAAAGGCCATTAAAGGACAAGCGGTGGCGGATTTCCTAGCTGAGCACCCAGATCCAAGGATAGCCAAAGTCTACGAGGATCTCCCAGATGACGTCGCCGAAGTCTGCCTCACTCAGACATCGTTTGAAAGACAAGTGTGGCAACTTTTCTTTGACGGTGCATCCAGAACGAGCCCAAAAGGACACATAGTAGCGGGGGTAGGAGTAGTACTCGTCTCTCCACAGAATTATGTGATTCCCCGAGCTATCTCACTAACCGAACCTTGCTCCAACAATGTAGCGGAGTACAATGCCCTTTTGATTGGGATGCAACTCGCCGATGAGATTGGCGTTAAAAATCTCGAGGCATATGGTGACTCTAAACTCATCGTTAGCAAAGTTCGCGGAGAGTACGAAGTCAGACATGAAGACCTAGTACCGTACTACGATGCAACTGTCCGCATGGCTGAGAGGTTCACAAACTTCTACATCGACCATGTACCGCGCAGGCAAAATGCGCATGCAGATGCATTCGCATCCCTCGCTGCCTCCTTAGCACTTCTAGTTGGAGCAATGGAGAAGGTATTTGTCTACAGCCATGACCTGTATTGCCTGAGAGTTGCTCTCGAGGACTACCAGGAGTCAACGGGAGGTCGTCACGGCAAAGAAGCACTTGAGTCATCAACTGGTCCAGAGCCTAGAGACTGGCGATTCCCCTACATTGATTTTGTCTTATACGTCATCCAGCCTGAGATACCAAAGAAGCGGCGGCCATTCGAAGGAAAGCCCCCAAATTCTACTATAATACGATTACGCGAACATTGTATCGTCGATCGCATGACGGGTCTTACTCTGCTGCCTCTCACCAAAAGAGGCCCAAGAGGTATTGAAAGAAGCCCATGACGGTATGTGTGGAGCCCATCAACCTGGCCCAAAACTGGCATATCGACTCCAAAGGTTGGGTTACTATTGGCCCAAGATGACTGTCGACGCTGTCACCTATGCCAAAAGATGTCACGCCTGCCAAGTACGTGGCGATTTCATCCCTCAAGCACCAGGGTACCTTCACTCTACAACCTCTACCTGGCCATTTGAAATGTGGGGATGGATGTGGTTGGCCCTATCAGCCCACCATCATCAAAAGGATATCGGTTTATTTTGGCAATAACCGATTACTTCTCTAAATAGGCCGAGGCCATTCCTTTGAAGGAGGTAAAATCGTCTAACGTGATCAAATTTATGAAACATCATGTTATTTACCGTTTTGGCGTACCTCGGCGAGTTATCCACGACAATGGGCCCCAGTTCATCAGTCAAGCTTTCCAAAGGTTCTGCGCTAAGTTCAGAATCCAGAGTGTGTCCTCAACGGCATACTACCCCGCCGCTAATGGTCTCGCAGAAGCTTTCAACAAGGCCATTGGCAAGCTCCTCAAGAAATTCGTCTCGAAAAGTCAACGTCACGTGACTGGGACGACAAGCTGGCTGAATGCTTATGGGCTTATCGCACAACTGTGCGAACCCCGACTAAAGCTACGCCATTCTCTTTGGTATACAGGTGTGAAGCTGTGCTTCCACTGGAAATCCAAATTCCATCTCTACGCGTCGCCCTGACAGCGGAGATGACAACAGAGGAGAAGCATCGACAGCGACTCCAAGAATTGGAAGCCTTAGATGATAAACGTCTGCAGGCCCAACAACAAATTGAGCTTTACCAAGCCCGGATTACCAGAGCCTTCAACAAGAAAGTTAAAGTGCAAACTTTCAAGAAAGGCGACCTTGTCTTAGCCATCAGAAGACCCATGGTGATGACGCACAAGACGAAAGAAAAATTCCAACCCAAATGGGAAGGACCATTTGTAGTAGAGTCCGTCTACTCAAATGGATCATATCGCCTCATAACTTCAAAGGGCAATACACTCATGATGCCGATCAATAGCAGATTCTTGAAGAAGTACTATCCTTAATAGTACTCCTCCACCGATCAAGTTAAAAGTACACCTCTGATCAAAATAAGAAGAGCTTCTTCATTAACATCCGACGCCTCCAACGGCTAAGGATAGAGGAAAATGTTGGCATTTAAGCCTAACATAAGTCTTTGATAACTCATCATGCTGAGGGGAATAGCATGGCTAACCCAACTCAAACGGTAGTTGGTAAAGGCACCTCAAATCCGTTGATAGCTGAGGATTTGCTAAAAATCCTAAGTGAACTTGACTCCACTCTCCCCTCCAAAAATCCCTTACCAATTCTAATACACAGAATGGTAGGTCTACAAAATATTATCATTGCTACGTTAACACTATACCTCTGGTAATGAAAATTTTCAATACCTCTTGTCGAGTACAAACTTTGCTTGTCAACTCTACATGGAGTGACAAACTTTCAAACTTGCCAAGTTAACATTATACCTCTGGCACTCCAAACTTCACTTGTCAATTCTCATCAATAGAATGGCAGGTCCTCAAATTGCTCATGTCGCAAATTAATTTCTGTCAAGTTAATACCACACCTCTGACAAATTACTGTTAAGTTAACATTATACTTCTAAACAATACATTGAGTTTTTGCCAAGTTAACATCACACCTCTGACAGTCATCTTTTCTTCAGACTTCCATATCGAAGCTGAAATAAACAATGCTAAGTTTAACACTGCACCTCTAGCGTCCAGGTCATCGCCAAGTTCAACAATACACTTATGGTCATGACTTTTCCTCAGACTTCCTCGCTGAAGTCGAGATGACTAATGCCAAGTTCAAAATTACACCTCTAGCATTACCCTCATTGTCAAGTTAAACATTACACCTATGACAGTGACACTTTTAGTTTTCCTAAGTGAAAACTGAAATGCTTCTGAGTTAAGTTAATATCACACCTCTGACTCACATCCTTGTCAAGTTAACACTACACTTCTGACAAGACTACGTTCAACCCGTTAAGTTAATATCACACCTCTAACGGTAAAGACCTTCCTAGATTCCCCACGAATCTAGATTCACTTGTTATTCTCTTCAACAAAATAACGAGTCTGCATAAAAACATTGTCAGGTTAACACTACACCATTAAACAATGTTTTTATTAACTCCCCAGCTGATCTTAATCAAAGTTAATCTCAAACCTCTGATAAAAGTTCATCTTTCCTGGGGATACAAATTCCACCTGTCATTCTCCTTTATAGAGTGGCAGGTCCACAAAATTATTCTATCTCTGTCAAGTTAATATTACACCTCTGACAGTATTGTGGAGTTCCTGAAATAAGATCTCTCCCTTCAAAACTTGACTTGTTAAAATTATCATCATAAGTTTTTGCAAAGTCAAAGATTCTTTGCTTCTATGCGTCTGACTAAAAACAAAAAGTTCAAGACAAATAGAAGAAGAAAAAGAAAAGTGTCACTTTTACTTATATCCAAGCATATGAAAGTGATACAAGACGCTCTCTTATACAATGAGATTGAGTGTTACAGTTAAGGAGTACAAAGAAGTCCCTCTCTCTCAGAGGTTGCACTCACTCCTCAAAGCTGCATACAATTCCAAGTACAGGATGTTTGGAAGGGTGCCAAAGTAGAATCGGATATTATGGCAACGATCGGGAGCTGATTGCACCACGATGCATGGCTTAAACATCGAAAGAGCCTGTCCTTGACCAAGAGCAATGGTGTTCTTGAGATCGAATGGCAGCAGAATCCTTCGATCCTACCTGACCATCCGAAGTGGCAGGATACGATCCCTCATTGATAAACATCTCTTCCACCAGAAGGTCATCCACTAGGCATGGAGTTTTCCTCGATGTCACTTCTGGGGTAAGAGAGGAGGTTTTGAGACCTCACAGGGGATGACACCCACCACTATATCCACTGCTACCCCCGCCGCCATACTCACTCTGACCATGCCATGCCAGCAAGCATGACTGGTGCATCACGTCCAAAGAGATCTTGGCGAGGGTTAGGTCCCCGTCAGGGACCACGATTTCTTCCCTTATGGACGACGGGGACCATAATTTCTTCCCTTGTGGACGAACATCGAACAAGTTCGCCGGCCGATATATTCTCCCACGGGCCCAGCGAACATGAAAGAGGATGATCAAGCCTACCTGCAAGAAGTAACAAAATTTGAAGATCTGAAGCTTAGTATACTTCAACAAAAAAAACTAAGTGACAGACGCAGCTACTGCTGAGACTGCAGACGCGGGAATGACCCGCACAGTGAGCCAAACTTCTCTGCGGTGGCAGAAACAGACGCGATCAAAACATTGATATACATAGAATTCGAACGCAGTCTCATTTTGCATCCGCACTTAAAGGACGAGACGTGAAGAGAATCAGACGCAAAAATTGCCATCTCCCTGTTGGATGAACAGGAGTTGCAAAATTCAGGCCTGAAACCTTCAGCCCGAAGTTAAATTCTTCCAAATCAGTGGCCTCAAGACGCGAGCTCTGTGTGCAAAGCGGCGGCCAGGGGCCAAAGTCCACTGTGTTTGCGTCCAGAGAAGTTTAAGTCAATGGCGCAACTTCCAAAAGAGGAAGGCACCAACTGACTTCAGGAGAAAATCCAGATGATGAATCTCTTTAAGAGATATCAAAATTCAAACTTAGTTGGACTAAAAATATCATGGCAAACCGAGAAGGCATACCCGCAGAGGCCTCTATTAAGAGTTGTACTCTCTGCATCGAAGCGCGGACATAAAAGGTCCTCAAGGAGATGCTTTCTGTTATTGAAATCACTTGACAGTGGTAATCTTCTGAAGAGACCAAACAGAAGCATGAAAGCTCTGGGTCATCTTCATCCATGGAGGCAAGCCTCTGGTAAAGTCCTTGAAGGGAGAAGATAGAATCTCTCAGAGCACTCGCTTTCAAAAGGAAGCAGTTTTAGTAATGGACGGCCAAAGGAGGTAAGCCCTATTTATAGGCGAGCCATAATGCCCATAATTAATGGCTCACTAATCAGAACCGTCAGCCTTAATGACCGCACGAGTGTCAAAGTCCAATGGAAGGCTGACGCGTGGAGCGTCGCTTCAGGAAGCGTCGAAGACGCAGATCTCCAACCGCCAGCGCCGGTTTGGCATTAAAAGGTATTAACGCCTAAGCCCAATGAAGAGCCGACGCGTGGATGGTCGCTCTGGGAAACATCGAATGGTGCGAGTCCCCAATCGTCAACAATGATTTAACGTTTAAAGATCCTATAAAATCTTTTTGACAAGCTGAATGTAACGCCTAGGAAGTTGCACAAAAGCGCAGGCATGAGAGCCGCGTTCAGGAACCCGCGTCCTTTTTCAAAAAAAAAAAACGGCGTCCTCCTATATGTCTACGCCAGTTTTAAGGAGCGTAAGACCACATTCTTGATGCATCCTAATTCCTGCGCCTGGATAAGGTTAAGTCACACTCAAAGCTGCGTCTTTCGCGACAACTTGAACCGCGTCTTCACTAGCAGGTCAAAGTCGTGTTCCTCAGAACCGCGTCTCTCTTTGGAACGGCGCCGCGTCCCATCAAAAGAACTTAGTTCTACCTAAGTTTGTTATTCACAGTCAGTCAGAAAGCACAACCAAAGACTACAATTGAGAGGTTGGATTCATCTACAGTGGGGCAATGAAGGTGGAACAAAAAAATTTCAAAGACTTTTATTATTCAAAAAATGGTACAAACACTTTTGGTGAATAGAGTGTCCTTTTCTTTACAAAAGGAAAAGAAGGAGAAGGCTAAAAATCCTGGTTCGCCAAAGAACGAATTTGTTCTCTGAGGCGATGCATCTCATGTTGACGCGCCTTCTCAGCTTCCATGAGAGCCTGAGCCCGCAGATCCTCCTCGGATAAAAATCTCTGCGCAGCCAGCCGCACTCGTAGGGATTCCAGTTCGGAGGAACTAACAGAGAGGTTTTCTTCAAGTTGCACCTTGGCAGCCTCTAACTCCGCTAGCCTCTTTTCGGAAGTGGCAAACTTCTGTTCATTGATAGCAATCAAGGCCTCAGCTCTGGCTATGGTAGCTCGAGCATCGAGGATAACCTGCTTCGCAGCCTGCATAACCATCTCGGACTCCTTTGACTCGACAGTTAACTTTTGATGGTCAGCCTGGAAAAATTGGAGAAGACGGGTCCTTTCAGCTATCTTTTCTTCCATCTCCCTTGGCTCTTGCTCTTGAGCAGCAAGAAGCCTAGTCAGGGTTTCTTGGGCCTCGTGAAATGAACTAGCATTCTCCAGGAATTTAAGCTCTTTCAAGTCATGTCCCAACTTCTCCACCAGTAGCAGACACGCCTTGGCTGGTGAAGGGCCTCCGGCTAAGCTGATGTTCTCAACCAGATTTCCGAGAAACACCCGGGCGAATTCGAAGGAGCTATTCCCAGATAGGATGAGATCAATACATGATCGCATGGAGGCAAAGAACTGCTGCACCACTTGACGCGCCTGCTCCCCCATGGTATCACCGCTTGGGAAGAATTCCGCTGAAGTGCTCCCCGATCCCCTTTCTATCACGGGGCGAGGGACGTAAATCGATTCTTCTAGTATAGGAGTCGGGCTAACGACAGGTGCGGCAGAAGCAAGAGTAACCGCCGGCGCTTCTGGGGCTACTACGTCGGTAGAAACCTCCACGATGGATGAAGTAACAGCAAGCTTGATCGCTTCAGGGTCTTCGGTCGAGGCTTGAGCTGTACGGCCTTCCGGGTAGGCACTGACCACCAAATCTTCTACCTGAGCTTCCTCGGTGCTCTCTACAAATTACCAGAACATCAGCCACGATGGTAAAAGGAAAATATTCAAAGCATCAATATTTCCTTACCAAGTTGGGGGCTCAAAGACGGCGAATTCAGGGGTGAACCTTGCAGAGTTGAGGTCCTCCCGACTTCAATGGTTGCCTTCTCTTGAGGCATCTCGGTAACTGGAGCCTCAACTCTTCCCTGCTGGAACCAGCTCCTGCACCATCTCCTCGATATGCGAGGAAGTTGTAGCTTCGATGCCCACGGCCAACCCTGCAGCATAAAAGGAAAATGTCAGAACCTTTTCCCAAATAAAAAGGGAAATTAGGTCAAACGGTAAGATTACCTTCAGCAGAAGCAACTGCCGCTGGTGGTGACGCCGTCACCGGATCACACCCATATATCTCCTCCTCCGAGATATGTTGAGAATTTACTCGGATCCGGAAGAACAGGTTCATCGTCAAAGTCGACTTCATCACCGAAATCATACCCTTCCTCTTCGGATGATGAAGACGATAGTTCAACGCGAGAAGCCTCGGCAATCGGGGCCTTGCCACCAAATACCCCAGTGGTAGGGCTGGGGTCAATTACCCGTGAGCTGGGCATTAAAATACCAGGGGACCCAGGCTGTTGTGCCTCATCCCTCCTCTCTTGATCCGAAGAAGACCCAGGCTGAGCTGAGATCCCTGAAATCTCAACATCATCCCTGCTCATTAGGTCAACTTCGAGTTGCTCAGCTTCATCAGCTGCGGTAGGTTCATCAGCGGCGGTGGGTTCGTCAGCGAATTCTCCTTCCTCTAAAATCATGGGGCCCCTGTTGCGCAATCCACGAATACGGACTAAGGGGACATTATCCTCATCTTCCTCTTCTTCCCTCTATTCCTCAACACCAGAAGGGATGGCCTCAGACAAGGAAACATCGGCCGCCAAGTCTCTCCGGGCCTTCTTGGGGGCAGGCTCAACGATGGAAGTAGAGCCCTGAGGACGCTCATGCACTGCCTGTCGACCCTTTGCTGCTCTCGGCTCCCCCCTTGACACCCTTCTGGCTTCCTTCTGAGCCGCCCGATACTCATCAACGCCTCGCGAGCGCTTATTAGATGCCAACTTTGCTTCATAAGATGCATTGATACTCTCAATGCATGAGTGCTCCGGTAAGAAGTCAGGCATTTGGTTAGCTTGGAAATACCAAATGCAGAAGCTGAGGGTTGTACGGCATTTCGGCCCCTTGAAAGGCAGACGAAAAAGTACATCCGTCCCTCCAGTCACACTATAATACCAAGCCCGAGCACCTTCAAACAAATTCTCACTGAAGGCGAGTTGAGCATTGGGGTTGCCGACATATAACTGATCATAGCCGAACTGTCGGGCGAAGCGATTCGACATGTACGGCTCGATCGTGCACGAATTCCCTTGCCGAAAAAGCACATACCCAGGCCGAATATTGATCAACCACCAGAAAACTCCTGACGACAGCCTTGTGAAGTTGTCCGGACCCACCAGGTCAGCAAATTGGTCCCCACAAGATGCACCAGTAATCTCGGGGAAGCAGCGATTGAGTTGGTAGTTCAAAGCAGCTAAAATGCACTTTCGAATGTAGTACATATAAGTATTACACCAGCTTGAACTCTCCAACTGCTGTACGAAAGGGATAAATCCCTCACACCAAGACACCGGCGTCATCAGAGAGGGACAATGCATAACGTACCAAGCCATTAGGTACGTGTAGGGAAGCTCGACCCGAGGGTTGGGACGCTTTACTATCGGCCTCCCCTCTGAGTCAACAATCGGCTCACCCTGGGAGTCGACAACCTTCTCTACCCTGCATAGACTCTGAGCTAAGGCCCGCAACCCGCTTTGAACACCGGCCGCCATGGCCGGGAGGAGGGCTATGGACTTACCATAAGCCAAGAGCACCGCCGGATACACCACGTCAGCAACGATTACTTCATGTGGCAGCGTCGGTACCATGCAGCGCTTCAACCACAACATTAAGAAGCCCACTAACAGTGCCCGATTGGAGATAGGGGTCCGGGCTTAGTGATGGAAACTTTCAAAAATCGTGTCAGGTTTGAAAGTATCCTCATTCGACTCTGTGGTGTAGGAATCTACAGAAGCCTTGATCCTGTCAGCAATTTCTTCGTCGGAGCTGGGAGCCAGTTGGGTCACTGGATGGTCTTTCTGATTTATACCATTAAACAAGTAGCTTGCCTAAGACAGCTGCTTGACTCCCCTCGTCCTCCAAGAGGTTATCTGGCCGCAGATGTGGAAGTAACATGACACCTCCCAATAAGTCTCGTACACCCGAGGAGACTCTTCTTCAAAAGGTGAAGCTCCTCAGTGGTCGGGATGTATTCCTCATGGGAGTATCCCTCATTGCCAGCCCCGAGACTTCGTGCAACTCATACAGGGCAAGACCCATCTCTCCGACCGGAGTAAAGAATGTCCCCGTCAGAGGATTGTAACGCTCCAGGATCCCAAAGAAATTTTGAGAACTCGGTGGAATGCCATACTGTACGGCCCTGACCGCTTGGTACAATTCTACATGCTCCAACAGACCTCCAAGATCGGCAAGGACAAAGCTCACCATCCTGCCCCACTAGTACTTCTCAGTGGAATGAATCCACCCGAGCGGACGGAAATCGACCAGAAAATCACCCCCCGCTTTCATGAATACGTTGAGGAAGGTGGTGCCGAGTTTAGGAGTTTTTCCTACTAGGTGCTCAGACCTGAGCAGCCCGGGAAACAGGCCGAAAGCCTCCTTCTCATGACTAGCATTATATACCTTCCTGGAGCCCAGGGTGCCGAGAGAAACTTCGGGGACAGGTCGGGAAATCTCCCATGTCATCTTTTGAGGAACAGACATGTGCTGGAGATAAGATAGGGGTACATTCTCTCCAAGTTTGGAAGAAAGAACCTTCTACCCTCTATCTGACGAAGCCATTTATAATCTCCGTCATGCAAGGTATAGCCACCCTCGCTAATGTTGTCTCCGAAGAAGAAGGCAGGTTTCTTCATCGGAACGTGAGAATCCATTGTGAATGCCGCGTCAGTCATGAGCTCCCGGAGGGTCGCCGGGTCAACATTGGAGAGCCTCTCCCTTCGCTCCTTCGACTTGTCAGCAGTCACGGAAGCAGTCCTGTAACGCCCCGATCCTGCGGGTACGGAGACGTTACTGCGACGTATATACGCAGGTCAGAAATACCCTCACGTATATACGCTAAGCATCAGTACAAGCAGGAATCAGAGTACGGAAGCAAGTGGTGCATTATACATTCCAACACATGAGTACAATTACAAAGTTATCACCAGAGGTGATCCAATATTACAGGAATATTACATCACTGATATGCGCAATTGCGAGAATACAAAGAGGTGTACAAGTATGAACAGTACAAAGGCACTCACGAGTTTACAAAAGGAAAACTCGAGAGGCACGCAAGGGGGCCTGAAAGGATAGAGCTTCAGATGGTCTGCTGGAGATCCACGCTACCGCTGCGCCACTCTGATCAGCGACTGAGAGAATCCACATGCTCCAAGCTCCATGACCTAGACATGAGGATCCAGGGGAGTCAGATGAAACTCCCCAGGCGAGTGGTGATACGAATGCCAAGTGGCGAGCAAGGATGAGCACAAGTGTGTATACAGGTATAGCAGGTATGAACAGGTATAACATAATCTTCATAAAACAGGAAATCCGATAAAAAACCCGATTTCGAGCAAAATAGATTGTATAAGCTTAGGTCACGGCTCCATGAGACTAGTACATCGAAGGAATAATCCAAACAAGGAAACCCTCATCTATATACCTTTATCTCATATCATCGTAATCCAAGCGCATACAACCTGAGTTACAAGGTAGTCATAACAGGAACACATAACAGGCATAACAGGAGTACATAACGGGAGTCATAACAGGAATCATAACAGGAGTCCATAACGGGCATAACAGGAATCATAACAGGAGTCTTTTATTATTATAGGGCCGTCTAAGTTCCAGGCTTCAGTATGTGTCCCATTCCACATACTTCTGCTTACAACTTATATAGCAAGTTATTTGGAAACTGATAAAGTTCGATGAATCATGTTTCGGATGGGTCCCGTACATGCCCGGGACAACGGTTCAGGAGTATCCGGTGCTGAGCCGGAACGTACCGCTAGGTACCGGGACTTATGGACGCCCGAACAGGAATAGAGTATCACAGATCCCATAGAAATAGGCCTAGGGCACGTGCATACTCGGCAGGAATAATCAGGAGTAGGGGTGCCAGCACACCCCACGGAATCCCTGGTGGCCGCCAGGTGATCCCTCAAGTATTTGGCCACGCGCGGCTGGATATGGCCACCATAAACATGATTAATCAGGGCCCATCAGTTTCCCCCAAACCAGGTGTAAGTTGTCCAGTTTATGGCTTAACAATATTATCAGATTACGGGAATAACTGGTCATGACAGGAGATGGCCCTACAGATTCAAGAGGTGGCCCCCACAGATTCAAGAGGTGGCCCCCACCACGTATGTGGTGTGGCACTTTGTTCCATGTGGCACTTTGCTCTGAGGGGATGGATTCTAGAGGTGGCCCCCACAGATTCAAGAGGTGGCCCCCACCACGTGTGTGATGTGGAACTTTGTTCCGTGTGGCACTTAGTTCCATTCAGGATAACAGGTCATTGTACATAGTACAGGATAACAGGTCACTGTACATAATACAGGATAACAAGGCAAGGTTCCCGTAAAGGTGATAATCACAAGGTCAAGTATATCATGCTGGGTGTCAAGTGATAGCATGACAGGAGAGTGATATTTGGCAGGTGACAAGTCATGTCAAGAGATTGATATTAGTCCAGTGGCAAGTCATGTCATAACAAGGGGTCTTGCCAAATAGTAGCATGTCTGGTGTCAGGTATTAAATAGTGGCATGTAGTAAAGCAATAGCTGGGCACAACCAAGTGGAACTGAAGACCTGATGGTCCCAATCACTTCCCTAGTGAGTGACCGGAGGCTGAGGGCTGAGAGGCCTAACGATCCCAATCACTTCCCTTTCGGGATAGTGAGTGACCGGAGGCTGTACTGAGAAATCTGACGGTCCCAATCACCTCTCTTTCGAGATAGTGAGTGACCGGAGGCTGAAGAACGGAGAGACCTGCCGGTCCCAATCACTTCCCTTTCGAGATAGTGAGTGACCGGAGGTTAAAGGCTGAGAGACCTGCAATGTTAGTACCACATGAACAAGAATCATAGTACAAGCATTCGTCACAGAGCAATACATGTCCAGATATTGGCACTCGGCCATACACAAATAAAGGGTCCCAGTCCAATACATAATATATGAAAGCATGGAGTAAAACACATGTCGACCCGACGAAGCGGGAAAACCCAAATGGAGGCGAGAGCGAGGACACTCGCCTAAATCACCAGATATGCTGAAAGGTCCGAAATCCACTGAACTCGGGATGCGCCATAATTATGGAAGGAGAGAGTGTACAGGGAGACGCGGGTTTTTGAGGGTGAAACGCGAGGGTTCGCAGACGCGGAAGTTAGCGTCGCGAAAATAGCAGACATGGGAATCACAGACGCGGGAATAGCAGACGCGGGGTTCGCGTCGCAAGAATGGCAGACGTGGGAATAGCAGACGCGGGATAGTAGACGTGGGATTCACGTCGCATAGATGCCTCAAACGCGAGATCTGCGTTCAAGTGCGGACGCGAGGGAAACGCGGACGCGGACGTGGGTTCTGCGTCGCGTCAATACAGAAACGCGCAGAGCGCGTTAAGGGATTGCCTAGACGTGGGGTGAGATCCGCGTTAGGAAAGTCTTGGCGAGGAAAATCACTCGCCGACAAGATTCCTTGCTGCGCCCGACGAAGGGAAGTTCGGCCCCAATCCAAAAGGAGGGTACCGGCCCTAAGTCTTGCCAACGGAGAAGAACGCGGCCCCAATCCAAAAGGAGGGGCCGGCCCTTGAGGAGATGATGGAGCGGTGGTTTTTATGAAGAGGTTTTGATGGTGGTGGTAGTTTTGGAAAAGGTAAAGGAAAAGGTGGAAGCTTTGGTGGAGTTTTGGAGTTGTGGTGGTTTCCATGGAGATGGAGGAGGAAGAAGATGAAGGTAGAGAGTTGGAGAGGTTGGAGTGGTTGTTGTTGTGGAGGAGATGAAGGAGGAATTGGTGGTGGTTGGAGTTTTGGTGAAGAAGAGAAAAATGAAGGAGAAAGGAGAAGGAAAGGTTTATATAGAATTTGGAATTTGTAAAGGAGATGTAAAAATGTAAAAGAGAGGGGGTTATTTGTAAAATGGGGGTGAGGTGACTCTCTTGGCCGACCTAGTTGATGGGAGAGGAGTTTGAGTGTTTTGGGATATTTTTGGAGAAGATATTTTAGTGGAGGAGATATTTTGGAGAAGATATTTTTGGTAGAAAAATGGAGAATTTGGTGGAAGGAAAAAGAAGGAAAGAAAAAGGGAAAAGGAAAAGAAAATAAAAAGAGGAAGATATTTTCTTGGAAGAAAAAGTGAAAATAATTAGAGTGGCGGATTCCCGGGATTCGGTTGCGGATGCGGAAAACTTTCGGGAAAATACCGAAATCGTCCCGAAATCAAGTATCTCGGAACGACCCGCAAAAATTCTCAAAAATCAAGAATATTATTTTAAGAATCATGGTGAAATTCATTTTAAGAAATACTTTATAGTTTTTAAATTAAAAATCCTGAAATCTGCCGCCAATATCGGTCGGCACCGAATCTGGCAGAAATTCGATAAATTCTAAAAATGCCCAGAAAATGAATTAAGATAGTAAATATTATTCTAAGAAAATATGTGAAAGTGGTTTCTCAAAATTTGACTCTATTTGGAAATTAAAAATTCAGAAGTCGGTCAGCGGTGCTGGTCGACACCGGTTTTGAAGATTTTCCATTTTAATTCAGGAAAATTCCAGAAAATCATAAAAAATCTAAAATATGAGAAAATAATATTTGAAACTAAAGTCGGTCAAATCTGATTACCGGAAAGACCAAATTGAGTAATACACTAGGATCGGGTCCCCGGTTCAGAGAAGGGCAGACTCTGAGTCCACGAATTCGGATCCAAGACAAAATGATCATATAAACAATTCATAATACAAAAAAATACAGGAAGTAAATTGAAAAATACGATTGAAAAATCTGAATACGCAACTAAGTACGTATTCTGGGAGCGGGCTGTTACATTCCATCCACCTTACAAAAAATTGCGTCCTCGCAATTTCGAAAAGGGGTAAAATGAACACAAAGGGGACAAAGGTGGAATTTATACCAATCAAGATATGAAGCACTATAGGTAGGGCTCTCAATTTGACTGAACAATAATCATCCTCCGTACTTCCGGTTGTATACATTTTTGAACGGTACCAAATAATACTGACTGATGTCGTTGCTGTGCAATAGAATTCCAGTTGTACTGCATACTTGATAGCCCTCCGAGAATAAGCCAGAATACTGAAGATAAAGGAAACCCTGATAGTCCTGAGCATAATAAAGAAGACCGATAATTAAGAATTTCGAATACCAGGCATCAATCACTCTGAAAGATAGAATAGAGAATGTAGAATATCCATAGAGAATTCCGACTGCTGACTTCTGAAAGATAACCAGATCAGGATCCATCTGGAGAATACCGAGCTTCATAGAGTTGGCCAAGGAGATCACATAATAGCTTCATTCAGAACCAGCCACTACCTTTCTAGTATATCCATATCTTAAGTTAGTATAAAGGCTTCATAAAACCAAAACAGGGGAAAGATGGAAGAGATTAGGAATCAAAGGAAAGATGATTAAGAAATAGATAACTCTGCACTTGTAGTTGGAATGTATAACCAGGACTCTTGTATTCCAGTTGCAAATTCTTTACCATTAATTTGCCATCTGGACGTACTGAGGATGCGAGAGCCTAGGCTCTGATACCACCCTGTAACGCCCCGATCCCGCGGGTACGGAGACGTTACTGCGACGTATATACGCAGGTCAGAAATACCCTCACGTATATACGCTAAGCATCAGTACAAGCAGGAATCAGAGTACGGAAGCAAGTGGTGCATTATACATTCCAACACATGAGTACAATTACAAAGTTATCACCAGAGGTGATCCAATATTACAGGAATATTACATCACTGATATGCGCAATTGCGAGAATACAAAGAGGTGTACAAGTATGAACAGTACAAAGGCACTCACGAGTTTACAAAAGGAAAACTCGAGAGGCACGCAAGGGGGCCTGGAAGGATAGAGCTTCAGATGGTCTGCTGGAGATCCACGCTACCGCTGCGCCACTCTGATCAGCGACTGAGAGAATCCACACGCTCCAAGCTCCATGACCTGGACATGAGGATCCAGGGGAGTCAGATGAAACTCCCCAGGCGAGTGGTGATACGAATGCCAAGTGGCGAGCAAGGATGAGCACAAGTGTGTATACAGGTATAGCAGGTATGAACAGGTATAACATAATCTTCATAAAACAGGAAATCCGATATAAAACCCGATTTCGAGCAAAACAGATTGTATAAGCTTAGGTCACGGCTCCATGAGACTAGTACATCGAAGGAATAATCCAAACAAGGAACCCTCATCTATATACCTTTATCTCATATCATCGTAATCCAAGCGCATACAACCTGAGTTACAAGGTAGTCATAACAGGAACACATAACAGGCATAACAGGAGTACATAACGGGAGTCATAACAGGAATCATAACAGGAGTCCATAACGGGCATAACAGGAATCATAACAGGAGTCTTTTATTATTATAGGGCCGTCTAAGTTCCAGGCTTCAGTATGTGTCCCATTCCACATACTTCCGCTTACAACTTATATAGCAAGTTATTTGGAAACTGATAAAGTTCGATGAATCATGTTTCGGATGGGTCCCGTACATGCCCGGGACAACGGTTCAGGAGTATCCGGTGTTGAGCCGGAACGTACCGCTAGGTACCGGGACTTATGGACGCCCGAACAGGAATAGAGTATCGCAGATCCCATAGAAATAGGCCTAGGGCACGTGCATACTCGGCAGGAATAATCAGGAGTAGGGGTGCCAGCACACCCCACGGAATCCCTGGTGGCCGCCAGGTGATCCCTCAAGTATTTGGCCACGCGCGGCTCGATATGGCCACCATAAACATGATTAATCAGGGCCCATCAGTTTCCCCCAAACCAGGTGTAAGTTGTCCAGTTTATGGCTTAACAATATTATCAGATTACGGGAATAACTGGTCATGACAGGAGATGGCCCTACAGATTCAAGAGGTGGCCCCCACAGATTCAAGAGGTGGCCCCCACCACGTATGTGGTGTGGCACTTTGTTCCATGTGGCACTTTGCTCTGAGGGGATGGATTCTAGAGGTGGCCCCCACAGATTCAAGAGGTGGCCCCCACCACGTGTGTGATGTGGCACTTTGTTCCGTGTGGCACTTAGTTCCATTCAGGATAACAGGTCACTGTACATAGTACAGGATAACAGGTCACTGTACATAATACAGGATAACAAGGCAAGGTTCCCGTAAAGGTGATAATCACAAGGTCAAGTATATCATGCTGGGTGTCAAGTGATAGCATGACAGGAGAGTGATATTTGGCAGGTGACAAGTCATGTCAAGAGATTGATATTAGTCCAGTGGCAAGTCATGTCATAACAAGGGGTCTTGCCAAATAGTAGCATATCTGGTGTCAGGTATTAAATAGTGGCATGTAGTAAAGCAGTAGCTGGGCACAACCAAGCGGAACTGAAGACCTGACGGTCCCAATCACTTCCCTAGTGAGTGACCGGAGGCTGAGGGCTGAGAGGCCTAACGATCCCAATCACTTCCCTTTCGGGATAGTGAGTGACCGGAGGCTGCACTGAGAAACCTGACGGTCCCAATCACCTCTCTTTCGAGATAGTGAGTGACCGGAGGCTGAAGAACGGAGAGACCTGCCGGTCCCAATCACTTCCCTTTCGAGATAGTGAGTGACCGGAGGTTAAAGGCTGAGAGACCTGCAATGTTAGTACCACATGAACAAGAATCATAGTACAAGCATTCGTCACAGAGCAATACATGTCCAGATATTGGCACTCGGCCATACACAAATAAAGGGTCCCAGTCCAATACATAATATATGAAAGCATGGAGTAAAACACATGTCGACCCGACGAAGCGGGAAAACCCAAATGGAGGCGAGAGCGAGGACACTCGCCTAAATCACCAGATATGCTGAAAGGTCCGAAATCCACTGAACTCGGGATGAGCCATAATTATGGAAGGAGAGAGTGTACAGGGAGACGCGGGTTTTTGAGGGTGAAACGCGAGGGTTCGCAGACGCGAAAGTTAGCGTCGCGAAAATAGCAGACACGGGAATCACAGACGCGGGAATAGCAGACGCGGGGTTCGCGTCGCAAGAATGGCAGACGCGGGAATAGCAGACGCGGGATAGCAGACGCGGGATTCGCGTCGCATAGATGCCTCAAACGCGAGATCTGGTTCAAGTGCGGACGCGAGGGAAACGCGGACGCGGACGTGGGTTCTGCGTCGCGTCAATACAGAAACGCGCAGAGCGCGTTAAGGGATTGCCTAGACGCGGGGTGAGATCCGCGTTAGGAAAGTCTTGGCGAGGAAATCACTCGCCGACAAGATTCCTTGCTGCGCCCGACGAAGGGAAGTTCGGCCCCAATCCAAAAGGAGGGTACCGGCCCTAAGTCTTGCCAACGGAGAAGAACGCGGCCCCAATCCAAAAGGAGGGGCCGGCCCTTGAGGAGATGATGGAGCGGTGGTTTTTATGAAGAGGTTTTGATGGTGGTGGTAGTTTTGGAAAGGTAAAGGAAAAGGTGGAAGCTTTGGTGGAGTTTTGGAGTTGTGGTGGTTTCCATGGAGATGGAGGAGGAAGAAGATGAAGGTAGAGAGTTGGAGAGGTTGGAGTGGTTGTTGTTGTGGAGGAGATGAAGGAGGAATTGGTGGTGGTTGTAGTTTTGGTGAAGAAGAGAAAAATGAAGGAGAAAGGAGAAGGAAAGGTTTATATAGAATTTGGAATTTGTGAAGGAGATGTAAAAATGTAAAAGAGAGGGGGTTATTTGTAAAATGGGGGTGAGGTGACTCTCTTGGCCGACCTAGTTGATGGGAGAGGAGTTTGAGTGTTTTGGGATATTTTTGGAGAAGATATTTTGGTGGAGGAGATATTTTGGAGAAGATATTTTTGGTGGAAAAATGGAGAATTTGGTGGAAGGAAAAAGAAGGAAAGAAAAAGGAAAAAGGAAAAGAAAATAAAAAGAGGAAGATATTTTCTTGGAAGAAAAAGTGAAAATAATTAGAGTGGCGGATTCCCGGGATTCGGTTGCGGATGCGGAAAACTTTCGGAAAATACCGAAATCGTCCCAAAATCAAGTATCTCGGAACGACCCGCAAAAATTCTCAAAAATCAAGAATATTATTTTAAGAATCATGGTGAAATTCGTTTTAAGAAATACTTTATAGTTTTTAAATTAAAAATCTTGGAATCTGCCGCCAATATCGGTCGGCACCGAATCTGGCAGAAATCCGATAAATTCTGAAAATGCCCAGAAAATGAATTAAGATAGTAAATATTATTCTAAGAAAATATGTGAAAGCGGTTTCTCAAAATTTGACTCTATTTGAAAATTAAAATTCAGAAGTCGGTCAGCGGTGCTGGTCGACACGGTTTTGAAGATTTTCCATTTTAATTCAGGAAAATTCCAGAAAATCATAGAAAATCTAAAATATGAGAAAATAATATTTGAAACTAAAATCGATCAAATCTGATTATCGGAAAGATCAAATTGAGTAATACACTAGGATTGGGTCCCCGGTTCAGAGAAGGGCAGACTCTGAGTCCACGAATCCGGATCCAAGACAAAATGATCATATAAACAATTCATAATACAAAATAAATACAGGAAGTAAATCGAAAATATGATCGAAAAATCTGAATACGCAACTAAGTACGTATTCTGGGAGCGGGGTGTTACAAGTCCTTTGCAGCACGAAGGTTAAATCGCGGTCAACACCACCTACGTGCCCGAAGTGGCACTTCTTGGAGAGTGGATTGGAGGAATATCGCACTGCATGAGAAAATGACGCTTGATTAGAAATCTAAACGAAAACGATTAAGTGTCTATAATTCAGACGCAAAAGAGATTCCAGACGCAGAGGTTGTCAAAATCCGCGTCCGGACCTGAGGACCGTAAGGCCAGCATGGAGTCCGCGTTTTGAAAATCCAAGACTTATGAAAAATCTCCAAGTACTTGGACTCAGGCGCAAGATTCAGGAAAACCAGCGTCTGATGTCACAAAATGCAAGAATCAAGTCTGCGTCCGAATCTTTCATAATTAGAAACATTCTAAGTGATGAGTCCGGAATGCAAGGCTTACTGGGGCCCTGTGTTCAACAAACAAATGCATACTCGAGCGGATGAAAGCAGCAGGGTCATCAAACCTGCGCCTTGTTTGCCAAACTCAAGGACCGCGTCTGAGAATCAAACACGAGCCCGAGCCCGCGTTGACGGTTCTTCTTAAAAAAAAAGGATTTTTAGAGTTATAAGAACCCCATAAACCCTTCTAATGGCGAAAATTAAGCCTGATGGGCGTTATACCTGAGATAGGGGTTTCCTGCATGGAGGAACCGCCCCTTTGAGTCTTGGCGACAATCGCCTTTGAAGATGTAACGCCCCGATCCAGCGGGTACGGAGACGTTACTGCGACGTATATACGCAAGTCAGAAATACCTTCACGTATATACGCTAAGCATCAGTAGAGGCAAGAATTAGAGTACGGAAGCAAGTGGTGCATTATACATTCCAACCAATGAGTACAATTACAAAGTTATCACCAGAGGTGATCCGATATTACAATAATATTACATCACCAGAATGGCGCAATTGCGAGAATACAAGGATGTACAAGAATGAACAGTACAAAAGGCACTCACGAGTTTACAAAAGGGAAACTCGAGAGGCACACAAGGGGAACTGGAAGGATAGAGCTTCAGACGGTCTGCTGGGGATCCACGCTACCGCTGCGCCATTCTGATCAGCAACTGGAAGAATCCGCACGCTCCAAGCTCCATAACCTGGACATGAGGATCCAGGGGAGTCAGATGAAACTCCCCAGGCGAGTGGTGAGGCAAAAGCCAAGTGGCGAGCAAGGGTAAGCACATGTATAGCGATAAAACCAATAAAGCCGAGGACGAGCAAATCTGATTGTATGGTTTCAGATCACGGCTCCATAAGACTAGTACGTCGAAGGAATAATCCAAACAAGGAAACCCTCATCTATATACCTTTATCTCATGTCACCATAATCCAAGCACATACAACCCGACTGTACTCAGGGCATGATAAGATAATGAACAGGAGGAAAGTGGATACAAGGGATAAATCAGAGTATGAGCAGTTAATACGATAATACTCATAAAGCCGAAAATCCGAAGTAAAATCCAGGACAAGCAAATATGGTAAGGCCTATCACAGATTCATAGCCGTCTAAGTTGCAGGCTTCAGTATGCGTCCCATTCCACATACTTCTACTTACAACTTAAAGAGCAGGTTATTATTTTGACACTTTATTATTACTCGTCTTACCCTGATATCTAGATATGTGAACTAGCGTCCCAGCACACATATATCCATATCTGAGTAAAGCAAGGTTGTTATTGGAAACCAGCGGGGGTATCAACGAACTATGTTTACAGTGGGTCCCGTACATGCCCGGGACCACGACCCAGGACGTTCCATCGCTGGAGTATGGAACCAGCCGCAAGGCTAACAGGAGGGTCTTATAGAATGCCCTTATCAAGATGGTACCAAGAAGGAGGGAGCCAGCACTCCCCTCGGTCGCCTGGAGGCCCACAGGTCAGACCGGAAGTTTTAGTTGCACAACATGCCTAGTACCACTGTAAACACGAACACATATTGATAGCCGCAAGTTTCCCCCGACCCGATGCAAGTTGTTCCTTTTTTATGATTTATTAGATAATCATCAGATTTCGGGAATGAGCAGGAACATGTCAGGAATACAGGTATATCAGGAGTACTGGTTCGTACTATCATGTATCAAGTAAAGATCAGGATGTCAGGTCATCATTCCCGTTATCGTGATAATCACAATGTCAAGTATATCATGCTGGGTGTTAAGTGATAGCATGACAAGAGGATGATATTTGGCAGGTAACAAGTCATGTCATAACAGGGGCCTTGCTAAGTAGTAGCATGTCCGATGTCAGGTGATAACAAATCAGTTAACAGGTGATATACATGTGTTAAATAGTAGCATATAGTAAAGCAGTAGCTGAGCACAACCAAGCGGAGCTGAGCGAGCTGGAAATACAGACAGCAAATAGGATTTAACACTGGAGCGTCTGGCAAGGTTACCGGGACAACTCGGCTTAAGGTGCGAGTAGGAAATCCGGCAGCATCTCGCCTAGACGAATCAAGTGGTAAAGCACTGAACGCTGATCATGACAACCAGGCGGAGCTGAACAAGCTGGAGGCACAGGCAGCGAATAGAGTTTAGACACTAATGCGTTCTGCGAGGTTACCGGGATACTCGGTCTAGGACACGAGTAGAAAATCCGGCAGCAACTCGCCCAAACGAATTTAGTGAATAAAGCACTGAGCGCTAAGTATGCTCACCAGACGAAGCTGAGAAACCTGACGGTCCCAATCACGTCCCTTTCGAGGTAGTGAGTGACCGGAGGCTGAAGGGTCCAGAGAAACCTGACGGTCCCAATCACGTCTCTTTCGAGATAGTGAGTGACCGGAGGATGAAGGGCGGAAGACCTGCCGGTCCCAATCACTTCTCTTTCGAGATAGTGAGTGACCGGAGGCTGAAGAATCGGCCACGCATGGTATGAAGCAGTAGAATACATCACAGGCATAGTATATGTACAAGAATGAAACTACCCTAGTACAAGCATTCGTCACAGAGCAATACACGTCCAGATATTGGCACTCGGCCATACACAGATACAGGGACTCAGCCCAATACAAAATACATGAAAACATGGAATAGAATACATGTCGACCCGACGAAGCGGGGAAACCCAAATGGAGGCGAGAGCGAGGACACTCGCCTAAATCACCGAAAAGCCGAAAAGTCTGGAATCCATGGAACTCGCGCACGCGCCATAAAATATGTAGAGAGAGAAAGTGAAGAGGAGAGAGAAAGAGAGAATATGTTCAGGGGATGCGGGTTTTGAAAGTGAGACGCGGGGGTTCGCAGACGCGGGAGTTAGCGTCGCGAGAATAACAGACACGGGAATCACAAACACGGGAATAGCAGACGCGGGGTTCGCGTCGCAAGAATAGCAGATGCGAGAATCACAGACGCGGGGATCGCGTCGCGGGAAGTACCAGACGCGGGAATCACAGACGTGGGGATCACATCGCGAAGGTGCCATAACGCGAGGCCTTGGGCCTGCATTTAAGTCAGGGCATGAGAACGCGGACGCGAGGATAAACTCCGCGTCACGCCAACAAGGATAGAACACAAACGCGGGCACTTAGCTTCGCGTCGTGCCGATACAATAACGCGAAGGCCGCGTTATGGAATGGCCTAGACGCAGGAGGTAAACTCCGCGTCTAACCAGCAACAGATGGAAAAGAGAGGGAGACAGGGAAAGGGTGAGACACAGAGATGGCCCAACTCCAAATCCAAACCAGTAAATGGTGGAAGTGAAGATGGTGATGGTAATTAGTAGAGGGGATGATGAAGATGGAAGTGTTGTCGTTGTAAGCATCACCGTTACAGATTACCAGAATAATCGTAAACGATTACCGGAATAATCATCGGAGATGTTACCGACGAAGAAGAGCTCGGCCCCAATCCAAAAAGAGTGGCCGGCCCTTGAGTCTTGCCGACGAAGAAGAGCACGGCCGCAATCCAAATTGAGTGGCCGGCCCTGATAAGAGTCATTTTCCAAATGGAGAAGACGAACAGGAAGAGGAACCAGGAAGAGAGAGAGACCCAGGAGAGTGTGAGAGGTCCAAGAGAGAGAGAGAGAGAGATGAAGGCAGGAGAGAGAGAGAGAGAGAGAGAAAGGAAATAGGAGAGAGAGAAAGAGAGAGGGAGAGAGAGAGAGAGAGACAAGGAGAGGGGGCTGTTGCCCCCCTCAGCTCGCACACAGCGCCCCCCTCTGGGGGCGCTCGGCCTGGCCGCCGGCCAGGTGGCGGCGCTGGGCGGCGCCGGCCACCGGCGGAGGAAGAGGGGGCCGCTGCCCCCTCAACAGAGAAGGAGGGGGGCTGTTGCCCCCCTCCAGCAGAGAGAAGAGAGAGGGGGCTGTTGCCCCCTCCTCAGGCCGCGCACAGGGGTCCCCTGGTGGCCCCCTGGTCGCCCGCGACCGCCGGCAGGGCGCCGGCGGCGCCGAAGTCCGGGGTGGCTCCGGCCACCCCAAAGAGAAGAGGGAAGTGGGGGAGGTATGGTTTTGTGGTGGTGGTGGAATTGGAAGAGATGGGAGGAGGAGGAGGAGTTGGGTGTTGTAGGGGTGGTGTTTGGGTGGAGAAGAGGGTGGAGGAGGTGGTTGATTGAGGAAGGAGAGGGTGGATTTGGTGGTGGTTTTGAGAAGGAAGGAGATGGAGATGGTGGTTGTGTTGTTGGTGATGGAGGAGAGGAAGCTAGGTCGGAGTTCGGGGGGTCTCTCTCGCCGGCGTCGTGGTGGCCGGAGGCGCCGGCGGCGGTGGCCCGAGACTGGGCGCAAGCTTGGTCGTCGGCCACGCAGGAAGAAGAAGAAGAGAAAGGGAAAAAGGAAGGGAAGAAAAGAAGTGAAAGAAAAGAAAAGGAAAGAAAAGAAAAAGAGAAAGAAAAAGGAAGATTTGATGGGGATGTGATGGAGAGGTGAGGTCGCCCACGTGGGGGAACGGGCTGCAGGGTCGGTTGGAGGGAAAGAAAAGGAAAGAAAGAAAGGAAAGAATGGATTGGAAAATAATATTATAATATAGTCGCGAAATATCGACTGTTCCAGAAAAATCCCAGAAAATACCCGGAGGTAGAAAACGTCATCCAGAGGAATAATATGAAATCGGTTTTTAGAAATAAAATCCCATTTTCAAATTAAAAATCCGGAAGTCAACCGCCGATACCGGTCTACACCGGGTCGGCCGGATTTTGATAAATTCTGAAAAATCTCAGAAAATGTATTAAAGAATAAAATATGATTTTAAAAAGCAAAGTGAAAGCAGAATTTAGAAATTCAATCCCGATTGTAAACTAAAAATCCTGGAATCATCCAGCGATACTGGCCGATACCGAATCCGGTGGAATTTTCATAAATTTATAAAATTCTCAGAAAAAGTATTTAGATAGAAAATGTGATTTTGAGAAATAATGTCTAAAGGTACTTCTAGTAATTCCAATTAGTTTGTAAACTAAAAATCAGGGAATCGGTCAGCGGCACAGGTCGACACCGGTTTTGAAGATTTTCAATTTAATCCAGGAAAATCCCAGTAAATCATAGAAAATCCAAAATATTGGAAAACGATGTTTAAAACTGAAATCGGTCAAATCGGATTAGTAGAAAGGCCAAATCGAGCGAAGCACTAGGTTCGGGCCCCCGGTTCAGACTAGGGCTGACTCCGAGTTCACGAATCCAAATCCAAGACAAAATGTTCATATAAATAGTTCGTAATACAAAACAAATACCGAAGGTAAATCAAAAAATATGATCGAAAAATCTGAATACGTTACTAAGTACGTATTCCGGGAGCGGGGTGTTACATTCCATCCACCTTACAAAAAATTGCGTCCTCGCAATTTCGATAAGGGGTAAAATGAACACAAAGGGGACAAGGGTGGAATTATACCAATTAAGATATGAAGCACTATAGGTAGGGCCCTCAAGTTGACTGATCAATAGTCAGAATATAGACGTTCTCTGCATTTTTGACTGTATAAATCTCCGAACGATGCCGAATAATACTGACTGATACCACAGCTTTGCAATAGAATTCCCGATGTACTGCATACTTAATGTCATTCTGAGAATGAGCCAGAATACTGAAGATAAAGAAAACCCTGATAATACTGAGCATAAATAAAGAAGACCGATAATTAAGAATTCTGAATACCAGGCGTCGATCACTCTGAAAGATATAACCGAGATTATAGAATATCCGTAGAGAATCCCGAGTACTGACTTCTGAAAGATAACCCGATCGGGATCAATCCTGAGGATACCCGAGCTTCATGGAGTTGGCCGAAGAGATCACATAATAGTTTCATCCAGAACCAGCCACTACCTCTCTAGTATATCCATATCCTAAGTTGGTATAAGGCTTCGAAAAACCAAAACAGGGAAGGATGGAAAAGATTAGGAATCAAAGGAAAGATGATCAAGAAAAATAGATAACTCTGTACTTGTAGTTGGAATGTATAACCAGGACTCATGCATTCCAGTTGCAAATTTCTTTACCATTAATTTGCCGTCTGGACGTACTGAGGAGGTGAGAGCCTAAGCTCTGATACCAACCTGTAACGCCCCGATCCAGCGGGTACGGAGACGTTACTGCGACGTATATACGCAAGTCAGAAATACCTTCACGTATATACGCTAAGCATCAGTACAGGCAAGAATTAGAGTACGGAAGCAAGTGGTGCATTATACATTCCAACCAATGAGTACAATTACAAAGTTATCACCAGAGGTGATCCGATATTACAATAATATTACATCACCAGAATGGCGCAATTACGAGAATACAAGGATGTACAAGAATGAACAGTACAAAAGGCACTCACGAGTTTACAAAAGTGAAACTCGAGAGGCACACAAGGGGCCTGGAAGGATAGAGCTTCAGACGGTCTGCTGGGGATCCACGCTACCGCTGCGCCATTCTGATCAGCAACTGGAAGAATCCGCACGCTCCAAGCTCCATGACCTGGACATGAGGATCCAGGGGAGTCAGATGAAACTCCCCAGGCGAGTGGTAAGGCAAAAGCCAAGTGGCGAGCAAGGGTAAGCACATGTATAGCAATAAAACCAAATAAAGCCGAGGACGAGCAAATCTGATTGTATGGTTTCAGATCACGGCTCCATAAGACTAGTACGTCGAAGGAATAATCCAAACAAGGAAACCCTCATCTATATACCTTTATCTCATGTCACCATAATCCAAGCACATACAACCCGACTGTACTCAGGGCATGATAAGATAATGAACAGGAGGCAAGTGGATACAAGGGATAAAGCAGAGTATGAGCAGTTAATACGATAATACTCATAAAGCCGAAAATCCGAAGTAAAATCCAGGACAAGCAAATATGGTAAGGCCTATCACAGATTCATAGCCGTCTAAGTTGCAGGCTTCAGTATGCGTCCCATTCCACATACTTCTACTTACAACTTAAAGAGCAGGTTATTATTTTGACACTTTATTATTACTCGTCTTACCCTGATATCTAGATATGTGAACTAGCGTCCCAGCACACATATATCCATATCTGAGTAAATCAAGGTTGTTATTGGAAACCAGCGGGGGTATCAACGAACTATGTTTACAGTGGGTCCCGTACATGCCCGGGACCACGACCCAGGACGTTCCATCGCTGGAGTATGGAACCAGCCGCAAGGCTAACAGGAGGGTCTTATAGAATGCCCTTATCAAGATGGTACCAAGAAGGAGGGAGCCAGCACTCCCCTCGGTCGCCTGGAGGCCCACAGGTCAGACCGGAAGTTTTAGTTGCACAACATGCCTAGTACCACTGTAAACACGAACACATATTGATAGCCGTAAGTTTTCCCTGACCCGATGCAAGTTGTTCCTTTTTATGATTTATTAGATAATCATCAGATTTCGGGAATGAGCAGGAACATGTCAGGAATACAGGTATATCAGGAGTACTGGTTCGTACTATCATGTATCAAGTAAAGATCAGGATGTCAGGTCATCATTCCCGTTATCGTGATAATCACAATGTCAAGTATATCATGCTGGGTGTTAAGTGATAGCATGACAAGAGGATGATATTTGGCAGGTAACAAGTCATGTCATAACAGGGGCCTTGCTAAGTAGTAGCATGTCCGATGTCAGGTGATAACAAATCAGTTAACAGGTGATATACATGTGTTAAATAGTAGCATATAGTAAAGCAGTAGCTGAGCACAACCAAGCGGAGCTGAGCGAGCTGGAAATACAGACAGCAAATAGGATTTAACACTGGAGCGTCTGGCAAGGTTACCGGGACAACTCGGCTTAAGGTGCGAGTAGGAAATCCGGCAGCATCTCGCCTAGACGAATCAAGTGGTAAAGCACTGAACGCTGATCATGACAACCAGGCGGAGCTGAACAAGCTGGAGGCACAGGCAGCGAACAGAGTTTAGACACTAATGCGTTCTGCGAGGTTACCGGGATACTCGGTCTAGGACACGAGTAGAAAATCCGGCAGCAACTCGCCCAAACGAATTTAGTGAATAAAGCACTGAGCGCTAAGTATGCTCACCAGACGGAGCTGAGAAACCTGACGGTCCCAATCACGTCCCTTTCGAGATAGTGAGTGACCGGAGGCTGAAGGGTCCAGAGAAACCTGACGGTCCCAATCACGTCTCTTTCGAGATAGTGAGTGACCGGAGGCTGAAGGGCGGAAGACCTGCCGGTCCCAATCACTTCTCTTTCGAGATAGTGAGTGACCGGAGGCTGAAGAATCGGCCACGCATGGTATGAAGCAGTAGAATACATCACAGGCATAGTATATGTACAAGAATGAAAACTACCCTAGTAAAGCATTCGTCACAGAGCAATACATGTCCAGATATTGGCACTCGGCCATACACAGATACAGGGACTCAGCTCAATACAAAATACATGAAAACATGGAATAGAATACATGTCGACCCGACGAAGCGGGGAAACCAATGGAGGCGAGAGCGAGGACACTCGCCTAAATCACCGGAAAGCCGAAAAGTCTGGAATCCATGGAACTCGCGCACGCGCCATAAAATATGTAGAGAGAGAAAGTGAAGAGGAGAGAGAAAGAGAGAATATGTTCAGGGGGACGTGGGTTTTGAAAGTGAGACGCGGGGGTTCGCAGACGCGGGAGTTAGCGTCGCGAGAATAACAGACACGGGAATCACAAACGCGGGAATAGCAGACGCGGGGTTCGCGTCGCAAGAATAGCAGATGCGAGAATCACAGACGCGAAGATCGCGTCGCGGGAAGTACCAGACGCGGGAATCACAGACGTGGGGATCACGTCGCGAAGGTGCCATAACGCGAGGCTCGGGGCCTGCGTTTAAGTCAGGGCATGAGAACGCGGACGCGAGGATAAACTCTGCGTCACGCCAACAAGGATAGAACACAGACGCGGGCACTTAGCTGCGCGTCGTGCCGATACAATAACGCGAAGGCCGCGTTATGGAATGGCCTAGACGCAGGAGGTAAACTCCGCGTCTAACCAACAACAGATGGAAAAGAGAGGGAGACAGGGAAAGGGTGAGACACAGAGATGGCCCAACTCCAAATCCAAACCAGTAAATGGTGGAAGTGAAGATGGTGATGGTAATTAGTAGAGGGGATGATGATGAAGATGGAAGTGTTGTCGTTGTAAGCATCACCGTTACAGATTACCGGAATAATCGTAACGATTACCGGAATAATCATCGGAGATGTTACCGATGAAGAAGAGCTCGGCCCCAATCCAAAAGGAGTGGCCGGCCCTTGAGTCTTGCCGACGAAGAAGAGCACGGCCGCAATCCAAAAGGAGTGACCGGCCCTGATAAGAGTCATTTTCCAAATGGAGAAGACGAACAGGAAGAGGAACCAGGAAGAGAGAGAGAGACCCAGGAGAGTGTGAGAGGTCCAAGAGAGAGAGAGAGATGAAGGCAGGAGAGAGAGAGAGAGAAAGGAAATAGGAGAGAGAGAAAGAGAGAGAGAGAGAGACAAGGAGAAGGGGGCTGCTGCCCCCTCAGTCCGCACAACAGCGCCCCCCTCTGGGGGCGCTCGGCCTGGCCGCCGGCCAGGTGGCGGCGCCGGGCGGCGCCGGCCACCGGCGGAGGAAGAGGGGGCCGCTGCCCCCTCAACAGAGAAGGGAGGGGGGCTGTTGCCCCCCTCCAGCAGAGAGAAGAGAGAGGGGGATGTTGCCCCCTCCTCAGGCCACGCACAGGGGGCCCCTGGTGGCCCCCTGGTCGCCCCGACCGCCGGCAGGCCGCCGGCGGCGCCGAAGTCCGGGGGTGGCTCCGGCCACCCAAAGAGAAGAGGGAAGAGGGGGAGGTATGGTTTTGTGGTGGTGGTGGAATTGGAAGAGATGGGAGGAGGAGGAGGAGGATTGGGTGTTGTTTGGGTGGAGAACAGGGTGGAGGAGGTGGTTGATTGAGGAAGGAAGGGTGGATTTGGTGATGGTTTTGAGAAGGAAGGAGATGGAGATGGTGGTTGTGTTGTTGGTGATGGAGGAGAGGAAGCTAGGCCGGAGTTCGGGGTGTCTCTCGCCGGTGTCGTGGTGGCCGAGGCGCCGGCGGCGGTGGCCCGAGACTGGGCGCAAGCTTGGTCGTCGGCCACGCAGGAAGAAGAAGAAGAGAAAGGGAAAAAGGAAGGAAGAAAAGAAGTGAAAGAAAAGAAAAGGAAAGAAAAGAAAAAGAGAAAGAAAAAGGGAGATTGATGGGGATGTGATGGAGAGGTGAGGTCGCCCACGTGGGGGGGAATGGGCTGCAGGGTCGGTTGGAGGGAAAGAAAAGGAAAGAAAGAAAGGAAAGAATGGATTGGAAAAAATATTATAATATAGTCGCGAAATATCGACTGTTCCAGAAAAATCCCAGAAAATACCCGGAGGTAGAAAACGTCATCCAGAGGAATAATATGTAATCGGTTTTCAGAAATAAAATCCCATTTTCAAATTAAAAATCCGGAAGTCAACGCCGATACCGGTCTAACACCGGGTCGGCCGGATTTTGATAAATTCTGAAAAATCCAAAAATGTATTAAAGAATAAAATATGATTTTAAAAAGCAAAGTGAAAGCAGAATTTAGAAATTCAATCCCGATTGTAACTAAAAATCCTGGAATCAACCAGCGATACTGGCCGATACCGAATCCGGTGGAATTTTCATAAATTCATAAAATTTCAAAAAGTATTTAGATAGAAAATGTGATTTTGAGAAATAATGTCTAAGGTACTTCTAGTAATTCCAATTAGTTTGTAAACTAAAAATCAGGGAATCGGTCAGCGGCACTGGTCGACACCGGTTTTGAAGATTTTCAATTTAATCCAGGAAAATCCCAGTAAATCATAGAAAATCCAAAATATTGGAAAACGATGTTAAAATGAAATCGGTCAAATCGGATTAGTAGAAAGGCTAAATCGAGCGAAGCACTAGGTTCGGGCCCCCGGTTCAGACTAGGGCTGACTTCGAGTCTACGAATCCAATCTAAGACAAAACGTTCATATAAATAGTTCGTAATACAAAACAAATACCAAAGGTAAATCAAAAAATACGATCGAAAAATCTGAATACGTAACTAAGTACGTATTCCGGGAGCGGGGTGTTATAGAAGACGAAGCAGTTTGCTTAGCCTTGGGCGCCATTGCGAATTAAAGATCTGATGTTAGATGGAAAAAGAGAGAACAAAGAAGCTCTTTTCTCAAACCCTAACAAAGGTGCTCGTAGACGAAGGAGAGACTAAATGATGAATCTCTCGACGACTGTTGCCATTTATAGGCACGGCGATTTGCAAAGATACGCGGCGCTTTGCTCGACGTCGAATCACTGCCTGACGCGTGGACAGTGCATTTAATGTAGCGTGAAGTTCACACGCCAAAAAGAAGGTGTCCCGTCGGTTCCACAGGACACGTGGCAGTGCACTCATGGCATGTCACGGATTCGCACCCAACAGTCGCGCCTCTTCAATGGACGCATCCTTTCAGCACGGCCATAGTTGCGTCCAAAAAGTCGCGTCTTCACTCCAAAAAGATGCGTTTCTCCGAAGTTCGCATCCTTCCAACCCAGACAAAAATCGCGTCTGCCTTATGGAATAACAGTCGCATTTTCATTCCAAAAGATGCACCCTATGAAAGTCGCATCTTTAAAAGCAGTACTATCCCTGCGTCCCAAAAGAATTGGCGTTGCAGTCCTTTCTTCTGCAAATCGGTTCAACAGTGCACTGGCACAAGCAGACGACCGTCCACTCCTGGCTTAAATTGCACCCCACGACAGACTTAAAAGCAATCGGGGAGGTTTAAACTGTGCATCTAGACACTCAACACGATCAACTTTGGTGGCTTCAAAGAGTTCCACAGTACACTCACGAAGACCATACTCCAGATAAGATCAAACCCGGAGCATTGACAGTCCAGTCATAAGGGTGAGCTCAGCTAGAGTCCAAAGTATTTTGAAATCCGTCCCACTTAACTGTGGAATGTCGAAAACTTTGGAGGGGGTTCTGTAGGCTGTCTAAAAATCACTAAAAAACAAGCCATTGAAAAGCAGGATTCCAAGTTCTAGACGCAAGGTTAACATTGGCCGCGTCTCAGCATTAAGGCGCGAGGGTCCAAAACCCGCGTCTCATCATCAAGGCGCGAGGGTCCAAACCCGCGTCTCAGCATCAAGGCGCGAGGGTCCAAAACCGCGTCTCAGCACCAAGGCGCGAGGGTCAAAACCCGCGCCTCGGTTGTAACTGCCCTGGTTATGGGGCCAGTCACCGCCCACATAGCGGGAAGTTAACCCCTCATTGCACGTTCACCGCTTAAACCTCTATAAATAGCCCCTGTTGCTATGGAAAAGGGGTGGGATCTTTTTGAGAAAAAAAAAGAGAGAGACAAACAAAGAGAGTTCAGCTCTTCAGCTAACTTGCTGTGTTCAAGCTAGTCTTTACCGACAATCTCTTTGAGAGTTTTGGTCGACAGAGCTGTGTTACTCCGTCAACCACCCGAAGAGAAGAGCCCCAGAAGATCTCAACGTTCATCGGTCAACGGAGAACAAGATTCACTCTCCACCGCCACTTGAAGAACCCAGCCTTAAACAAGGGTGGATTCAAGACTCAACATCCTCCCTCCCTTGTAGTCAGAAAACTGTTTTGTTGTAATCTTTCAATTGATCCAAGGAAATTTTACACCGAATCCCTTTTCCGTGCGCGTACAAGAGATGGCGACTCCGCTAGGGACTACAATTGTTACTGACGAACAAATCATGGCGCAAGGTGACGTCCTCTATAAGGGGAAGATGGTCGAATCGCTCGTCGTCGAGTTCGACCAGGCAAAGTATGAAAAGTTTCTCTCTTCCGGCTCCAAGAGCCCAAAGACCCGCGTCTGCCACAGGGTCTCTATGGGGACTTGCCCCGAAACCCGCTCTGAGACTCTCTCAGGCGCGGCTGCTGTGAAGGGTGTCGCGGCCAACTGAGCCAATCGTGTCACACGTGCCAATGTCTCTCAGGAGACCCGCGTGGCCTCAGGCGCGGCTGCTGTAAAGGGTGTTGCGACCAACCCGCGTCATGCGGGATACACGCGCCAATGTCTCTCAGGAGACCCGCGTGGTCAAACTCTTTGGTGTCCAGCCAGCTCACTTTCTCCCTCAGCACCAGGTCGTCGTTGGTTTCTCTCCACCTCCTCGACGCAACCGAAACGCTGAGCGTCGACAGAGGAGGCGTGCGCGTCAACTACAAGTTGGAACTTCTGATTGTCCAACTGAGGCAGGACGCAAAGTTCAAACTGGTGTCTTGGCTGCGCCGCATCCAGCAAGCGAAGTCCGCGTTTGGCGGCCCAAACGCGAGACTCTCCAAATTAGTTCCACTGAAGCCCTACTCATCAGACGCCAAGGCGAAGCTTGCGCGCCTCGTCAAGAGGCACGCGCCCTTAGGCGTGGGGCCCAGTAGCCCACTCTCTCTCAAGCGTCTCTGCCCCGACGCACCAAGCAGCAACGCGACAGCCGCGTCTCTTCTCAGCAGAGACGCCAGACACGCGTCCTAAAGCTACGACGCGAGAGCCGCGTCTCTGGATCCTGCGTCCAAGCTGTACAGCGCAAGGATGCCTCCCGCCCTCAAAGTTGCGAGGCTAATCTCTTCGATCCTCTTCCCATGGATCTAAGGGATTACTTGACGAAAAAAAGAAGTGCTAATCAAGTCACTTCATCATGTTGCTGCCAACGGCTCATCTCTATGCTCTCTGAGTGCCATTGCGGTTCAGGTGTGAACCAGCAGTCTTTAGTTAGACAGCTGACCCTGATTCCCCCATCAGCCAAAAGAAGACGCTCTCATAGGCGGAGGGTGTTCTCTGACGTTGAGTATCCAGAGCTAACTGCAAATATGGCAAGCAGGAGCAGGGAAAAATAGCCTGCAGTCAGCTCTGATGTGTCTGACTCTGAACCGGAAGGAGTGTATCGACACACTCGCACCCGGACCGGGGCCATTCCCCCGATTGACTATAATGCCCTAGCCCAGGGCATTAAAATGAATGACTCTCATTCTGCTGTAGCAGAATCGCAGGGCTCAAACTCTTCCATCGAGAAGGAGGCCTTCATCTACATGACGAGCACTCCTGAGGAGACAGCCCGGCGCCTGGAGCAGCAAGCCCAAGTTCAAAAGGAATAACTCGATATGATTCTTGCTCAGTGGGAATCTATCGACTCTCTCAAGCAGATGCTTGCACAGTAGCTCGAAGACAGGAGGAAATCTCCCCCAAAAAGTCTAAGGGCAAACGAAAAGAGGGAGAAAGCTCATCTTCCGAACATTCCAAGAAGAAAGAGCAATCTACTTCTAGTTCGTCTGAAGCCTCATCGCCAGGAAAAGACGATCAAGACCATGAGAAGGTTCATTCTAAAGAATGAGTCGATTGGAGCGACGCCTCGAGGCCCTTACCAACCGTAAAGGCCTCCAAGAAGCTGGAGTGGTCCGACCTTATCCGGCCGAGTGGGACTTGGTTCCATACCCTTCCAAGTTCAAGACTCCAACCCTCCAAGCATTCGATGGGAAGGGGTCACCCAACCACATATCTACTACTTTAAATCCCAAATAGGGAATGTAGTAGACAACGATGCTATCTTGGTGCGTCTATTTATTGGCACCCTGAAAGGACTTGCCTTTGAATGGTTTATGAAGCTCCCAGAAGGCTCCATCAAGAGCTGGGGCAATTTGGAGAAGCTCTTTTTAACGCGCTTCTTCGAGGATGACTCGGAAGTCACAATGCCCACCCTTTTGGCTACTAAACAGCGAAAGGGAGAGTCCGTCAAATCTTTCATGGAAAGATTTTGGAATATGACACTCCGATGTTCGAGCGGTATGACCCGGTCACCCTGGTGGAAACATGCCGCCACAATCTCCAAACCTCACTCTCCTAGCTCAAATAGGAGTTACTGAAAGCCGCACCTGGAAGCAATTGGTCCAACAAGGTGAACGGGCTGAGGAGATTGTCGCCCGCGTCAAAGCGGAAGAAGGTAAGCCCAGGCCGGAAAGGTCAACAAGGCGTGCGCCAGACACATCCCTCCAAACGAAGCGAAGGATAACTTGGCAACGGAGACCAAATCTCCCGCCAAACCTCAACCGGTCAAGGGGAGTGGCTCTTCAAGTCAACCACGCACCAACAAGTAATATTCCTTCAAGGATGAGCATGTCGACTCCCTCTTCAAATTGCTCAACAAGAGCAACCGACTGAAGCTCCCTGAAGCTAGACGCCCAGAGGAAGTCGGTAAAACCGACAATCCTACCTACTGCTTGTATCACAGGATGCTGGGACACCCCACCAAAAGCTGCTACGTCTTCAAGGATATCCTTCAGGCCCTGATAGACGTGGAGGTATTGAAACTCCGACCAGAGCAGAAGAAGGTGACGGCTAATATGACGTCAGTTCTCCAGTTCGGAAGATAACCCCCAACACCTTCGGGGGTGATCCCTGTTCCGAAAGGAGAGCTGAGAGTGGTCAACACAGACCCTCACCAGCAGCAAGAGAAAGGCCTGATACCTGTTCCCACACCACAAGGGGAAATTATGTGGGTCCACCCTGACCTTGTTGACAGTCAGCAATGGACTACTATAACCAACAGGAAGTCCAAAGGCAAAGCAAAGGCTTCATCTTGTAATGTGGTGTGTGCCTCTTCTCGAGAAGCGAAAACTGATGTTCCCTCGCTAACCGACTCAGAAGAGGAGACAATAGTTCTGGCCGCAGAACCCAATCGGATGGTGGCAGAAACCCGTTCAGGACAGCCATACTTGAAGCAGTATGGCGAAACGGCGGTAACTCCTCCAAAACCCGCTGCAGAGCCAGCCAAAACTGAAAAGTCACCTAGAGGGGGGGTGAATAGGTGACAATGCTAATCAAAGGGCAAATTAAAAATTTAAAGCTACAACAATTACCAATCAAGATTCACAAGATGAATGCAAGCAAGTAAATATGACAATGATTATGATGAGCAAGAATAAGAGCAAGTATAGTAAAGTAAAGAGTGCAAGAAAGTAAATCAATCGCAAACACAAGGATATGTTATCGAGGTTCGAGCACCCAGCTCTACTCCCCGCCTTCCCCAGAAGGATTCTAGCTACTTCCACTATCACAAAGAACAATTACAACCGGAGTACCCAACTCCACAATTACAATCACAAGAATCTCTGAGTAGTCACAAGACCACAAACTCTCTCTTTCAAAAATCTCTTCCCTTACAAAGGTCCTTTGAGAATAATGAGTAGAATTGAAGCTCTTTTGTGTGTAAGGAAAAGAAATTAAAATCAGAGAAAATCTTTTGAAAACCCTTCAGAAAATTGAGAGAATTTAGCACAAAAACCAAGAACTTTTGAAAGCCTTAAACTTTGAAACTCTTGAATTTTCTCTTGTAAAGATTGTTGTTATGAATCTCTCCCCAAACACCCCTATTTATAGGAGAGGGCTAGGTTAAGAGATAAAAACAGACTTAAGGCTAATTAAGTAATATTAGATTTGAAATAAATCCTTAATTCAAATTTTAAACACAAAAGACAAAATAAAACAGCTCTTAAAATCTGCCCGTTACTGTTCAAACGGTCAGATCGGTCGACCGGTGCGGTCGACCGCTAGTACAAAATTATGACCGTTACAGGCATACGGTCGACCGGAAAAACCAGAGAGCAAAAACTATTGTCCGGTCGACTGCCCCGGTCGACCGACAGACATGCACACGGATACGTGCATCTGCCAGAACTTCGGTCGACCGGGACGGTCGACCGGTATAACCTGACACAGATTCGGTCGACCGGCCGGTCGACCGGAACTGGTCAAAAATCAGACTTTGAAGGATTTTAAGAAAAGATTAAGATTTTGATAAAAATACTTTTGAATAGGGATTAGTATAAAACATAAATATATATCTGTAGGCAAAATCTTGTATGCAAAATATTTTTGTATAAATTATAGGAAAATATTTTGGATTGAACATGTGCGCAAAACGTGTGTGATAGAGCTTCAAACCTATCCACTATTCTTTAACAAACTTCTAAACTATAAAACTAAAAATAAAGTATGCATAGCAATCTTCACAATCTTTGAGCCATGCTATCCTTGCTAGAGCCTTCTTCTTCTATGATCCTTCCTTGATGTGCAATATGCCTTCATAGCTTCATGAACCTAGAAGTTGTTGCAATAGCAAGCAATGGCCTCCAAAATTGGTACAAACCTGAAACTCATCTTAATAAACTTATTAGTACCAAATAGCTCATATTTGGTTTGTCATCATCAAAACCAAAACATTGGAGAGTGTAACCTCTTGGGCCAACAAAAACCTCCACGAAGCAACCCGTGGAGAAACAGAAAGAACTTCGATTTTCTCGAGTTCTTTCGAAAGACGTAGCGGAAGGATCCACAGCACCTTACCGCTTTGTTGTTTTGGCTCAATTAGCCAACATCCCGGCGCGGATAACTCTTTACGAGCTTCTTAGGCTATCAAAGTCGACCAGAGAAGCTCTACAAGAAGCTCTGGCTAATGCTGAGGCCTTCATGACCCAGGTGCCGATCGGGCCAAAGGAGGAAGATGTAGAGGATTGCCTCCACGCCTCCCAAAATATTCCCTGCATCACCTTCACGGCGGATGATATACAAGTCAAAGGGAAACATGATCGACCCCTTTACTTTGCAGGGTATATTGGATCATCTGAGGTGAACCGCATTCAGGTAGATCCCGGTCTGCATTGAGCATCATGCCTCGCCGGGTCATGCAACACTTGGGGATTCCTACTCATCATTTGAGCCCTACCCAGACGACCATTTATGGGTTTAATGCCAATAGTACCCGTCCAATAGGGAAGGTCAAGCTCAAATGCCAGATCGGAGATCTGAGGTCGGAAGTGACATGCTACGTCATAGATGCTGACACTTCCTACAATCTACTGCTGGGACGACCTTGGATTCATCGCAATTCTATCGTTCCCTCTACCCTCCATCAGGTCATGAAATACATTGACGGGAGTGGAAAGGTGCGAACGTTGATTGCCGAAAGGCAACCATTCAAGGAGTCGAGAATTATTTCACGGACTCCTTACTGTATCAGGATCCCGTGGAGACGAATGAAGTCCCGCAACCAGAGGAGCCAGACTCTAGTAATGAAGCTGACACCGAGCTGGAAGAAGAAGAGTGCATGTGGGAGCTAGATCAACCTGTAACGAGCACTAATAAGCTCGATATTGATAATACCACCGACCGATGAAGGCGGATGGTATATTAATGAAGAATTAGATTTAGCGTATTTTTCTGTGTTTGCTTCTGATTCAGTACCATCAGACACTAGCACCGAAGTAGATGATGATTTCTGATCGGCAATGGATGCTTTGACATCATTGCATGTACCAGTGAAATCGTCCTTCGAGACGTACCAAGATAATGATAATGCGCAAGGATCTATATTCATGGTTCTAACAAGACGGAAAGGCCAAAAACTAATTCTTTTTGGGCGAATCTCGTCTGAACCAACGCCCCGCGAAGAATCAGAAGGCGAGGAGGAATCCCCTCAGTTCGGTCATTACGAACCAAGAGCACTCAGAATGATGAAACGCATGGGGTATGACCTAACAAGCAGACCCGGGTTGAACTTCGACAAAGGAAGGAGAACACTACTTCGATCCTTTGTGCCGAAAGGAAAAGCACCCGATTATTATCATTAGACTCGCAGGGGGTTGGGCTATGTATCAGCTCTGGCTCCATCAGCCTCTGATTCTGGAGGGTCATCAGGCCATAAATACTCTTCAGGCACGTCATCGTGGGAGTCAGATGTCAGTGTCGGCAACATCTTCGGAGAACTTTCAGTGAACATGGTTTCAACAAGCTACCTGGAAGACGGAGATGAAGAAATGATCCAATCCGATACAGATCCTTGGATCAAACATTTAAACACCCTTTGGGACACCCGCTTTGAACAGCGCGAGCCACCCATAGAAGACAAGGTTGTCCAGATCAATCTGGGAGATGAGGCTAATCCTAAGCCCATCTTCATAAGTGACGACCTGTCACCTTCGGAGAAAAAGGATCTAATATCTCTTGTACAAGAGTATATAGACATCTTCGCCTGGAATTACGAAGACATGCCCGGACTTGATCCTCAAGTGGCTATGCACCGCCTCAACATCAATTCGGACGTAAAACCTGTCAAACAACAACAGCGATGATTCCGCCCAGAGATAATGGCGGCGATTCAATCAGAAGTCAGAAAGCTTATAGATTCTGGCTTCATCAGGAAGAACAACATCCTGACTGGGTAGCCAACATCGTCCCCGTTGCCAAGAAGAACGGAAAGATCCGAATCTGTATCGATTTTCGTGATTTGAACGAGGCCTGTCCCAAGGACGAATTCCCACTGCCAATCACAGATGTCATGATTGACAATACGTGTGGATTCGAACGAATGTCCTTCATGGACGGATTCTCAGGATATAATCAAATCAAAATGTATCCTGATGACGAAAAGCACACCTCCTTCAGAACACCACTGGGGTATACTCCTACACCGTCATGCCCTTCGGACTAAAGAATGCAGGGGCGACATATCAAAGGGCTATGAATGCCATTTTTCATGAGCACATGCGCAAAACGGTGGAATGCTATGTTGACGACATCGCGGTAAAAAGCCGCGCCAAGAGTGATCATATAACGGATCTAAAGGTTGTCTTTGACATCATGCGGGCTCATCAATTGAAGATGAACCCCACCAAGTCCTTCCTGGGGGTGGCTAGTGGCAAATTCCTAGGATTTGTTGTAACCTCCACGGGAATTCATTTGGACCCAGAAAAGGTTCGCGCTATCCAGGAGATGCAACCTCCGAGAAATCTCAAGGAACTCAGGGGATTGCAAGGACGATTGGCGTACATCCGCAGGTTTATCTCGAATCTCTCCTGAAGATGCCAACTCTTCGCTAAACTAATGAGAAGGGTGTTTCGTTCACTTGGGACGACGCTTGCCAGCAAGCGTTTGAGGAGATTAAACAATACCTCACCCAACCACCAGTCCTTGCAGCTCCGATATCCGGAAAACCTTTCCTGGTATATGTCCGAGCAATGGATCATTCTTTGGGAGCTCTACTAGCTTAGAATGATGATCAAGGACGAGAGCAAGCGATCTACTATCTGAGTATAACAATGATCGGAGCCGAACATCGGTACAACCGATTGAGAAGGAATGTTTAGCACTGGTGTTCGCCATTCAGAAAATGCGACACTATCTGGTAGGCCAAACTATAAATGTCATATCAAAAGTCAACCCCTTGAGGTTACTCATGACTAAGCCTTCATCATTGAACGGCCGGCTGGAAAAATGGGCCATATTGCTATCCCAATATGAGATGCACTTTTTATCACAAAAGGCCATTAAAGGACAAGCGGTGGCAGATTTCCTAGCTGAGCACCCAGATCCGAGGACAGCCAAGTCTACGAGGATCTCCCAGATGAAGTCGCCGAAGTCTGCCTCACTCAGACATCGTTTGAAAGACAAGTGTGGCAACTTTTCTTTGACGGTGCATCCAGAACGAGCCCAAAAGGACACATAGTAGCTGGGGTAGGAGTAGTACTCGTCTCTCCACAGAATTATGTGATTCTCCGAGCTGTCTCACTAACCGAACCTTGCTCCAACAATGTAGCGGAGTACAATGCCCTTTTGATTGGGATGCAACTCGCCGATGAGATTGGCGTTAAAAATCTCGAGGCATATGGTGACTCTAAACTCATCGTTAGCCAAGTTCGCGGAGAGTACGAAGTCAGACATGAAGACCTAGTACCGTACTACGACGCAACTGTCCGCATGGCCGAGAGGTTCACAAACTTCTACATCGACCATGTACCGCGCAGGCAAAATGCGCTGCAGATGCACTCGCATCCCTCGCTGCCTCCTTAGCTCTTCCAGTTGGAGCAATGGAGAAGGTATTTGTCTACAGCCATGACCTGTATTGCCCGAGAGTTGTTCTCGAGGACTACCAGGAGTCAACGGGAGGTCGTCACGACAAAGAAGCACTTGAGTCATCAACTGGTCCAGAGCCTAGAGACTGGCGATTTTCCTACATTGATTATGTCTTATACGGCATCCAGCCTGAGGATACCAAAGAAGCGGCGGCCATTCGAAGGAAAGCCCCCAAATTCTACTATAATGCAATTACGCGAACATTGTATCGTCGATCGCATGACGGGGTCTTACTCCGCTGCCTCTCACCAAAAGAGGCCCAAGAGGTATTGAAAGAAGCCCACGACGGTATATGTGGAGCCCATCAACCTGGCCCAAAACTGGCATATCGACTCCAAAGGTTGGGTTACTATTGGCCCAAGATGATTGCCGACGCTGTCACCTATGCCAAAAAATGTCACGCCTGCCAAGTACATGGCGATTTCATCCATCAAGCACCAGGGTACCTTCACTCTACAACCAACCTGGCCATTTGAAATGTGGGGGATGGATGTGGTTGGCCCTATCAGCCCACCATCATCAAAAGGACATCGATTTATTTTGGCAATAACCGATTACTTCTCTAAATGGGCCGAGGCCATTCCTTTGAAGGAGGTAAAATCGTCTAACGTGATCAAATTTGTGAAACATCATGTTATTTACCGTTTCGGCGTACCTCGACGAGTTGTCCACGACAATGGGCCCCAGTTCATCAGTCAAGCTTTCCAAAGGTTCTGCGCTAAGTTCAGAATCCAGAGTGTGTCCTCAACGGTATACTACCCCGCCGCTAGTGTCTCGCAGAAGCTTTCAACAAGACCATTGGCAAGCTCCTTAAGAAATTCATCTCGAAAAGTCAACGTGACTGGGACAACAGGCTGGCTGAATGCTCATGGGCTTATCGCACAACTGTACGAACCCCGACTAAGGCTACGCCATTCTCTTTGGTATACGGGTGTGAAGCTGTGCTTCCACTGGAAATCCAAATTCCATCTCTACGCGTCGCCCTGACAGCGGAGATGACAACAGAGGAGAAGCATCGACAGCGACTCTAAGAATTGGAAGCCTTAGATGATAAACATCTGCAGGCCCAACAACAAATCGACCTTTACCAAGCCCGGATTACCAGAGACTTCAACAAGAAAGTTAAAGTGCGAACTTTCAAGAAAGGCGACCTTGTCTTAGCCGTCAGAAGACCCATGGTGATGACGCACAAGACGAAAGGAAAATTCCAACCCAAATGGGAAGGACCATTTGTAGTAGAGTCCGTCTACTCAAATAGATCATATCGCCTCATAACTTCAAAGGGCGATACACTCATGATGCCGATCAATGGCAGATTCTTGAAGAAGTACTATCCTTAATAGTACTCCTCCACCGATCAAGTTAAAAGTACACCTCTGATCAAAATAAGAAGAGCTTCTTCATTAACATCTGACGCCTCCAACGGCTAAGGATAGAGGAAAATGTTGGCTTTTAAGCCCAACATAAGTCTTCGACAACTCATCATGCTGAGGGGAATATCATGGCTAGCCTAACTCAAACGGTAGTTGGTAAAGGCACCTCAAATCCGTTGATAGCTGAGGTTTGCTAAAAATCCTAAGTGGACTTGACTCCACTCTCCCCTCCAAAAATCCCTTACCAATTCTCATACACAGAATGGTAGGTCTACAAAATACTATCATTGCTACGTTAACACTATACCTCTGGTAATGAAAATTTTCAATACCTCTTGTCGAGTACAAACTTTGCTTGTCAACTCTACATGGAGTAACAAACTTTCAAACTTGCCAAGTTTAACATTATACCTCTGGCACTCCAAACTTCACTTGTCAATTCTCATCAATAGAATGGCAGGTTCTCAAATTGCTCATGTCGCAAATCAATTTCTGTCAAGTTAATACCACACCTCTGACAAATTACTGTTAAGTTAACATTATACTTCTAAATAGTACATCGAGTTTCTGCCAAGTTAACATCACACCTCTGACAGTCATCTTTTCTTCAGACTTTCATATCGAAGCTGAAATAAACAATGCTAAGTTTAACACTACACCTCTAGCGTCCAGGTCATCGCCAAGTTCAAAAATACACTTATGGCCATGAATTTTCCTCGGACTTCCTCGCTGAAGTTGAGATGACTAATGCCAAGTTCAAAATTACACCTCTAGCATTACCCTCATTGTCAAGTTAAACATTACACCAATGACAGTGACACTTTTAGTTTTCCTAAGCGAAAACTGAAATGCTTCTGAGTTAAGTTAATATCACACCTCTGACTCACATCCTTGTCAAGTTAACACTACACTTCTGACAAGACTACGTTCAACCCGTTAAGTTAATATCACACCTCTAACGGTAAAGACCTTCCTAGATTCCCCACGAATCTAGATTCACTTGTTATTCTCTTCAACAGAATAATGAGTCTACCTAAAAATATTGTCAGGTTAACACTACACCATTAAACAGTGTTTTCATTAACTCCCCAGCTGATCTTAATCAAAGTTAATCCCAAACCTCTGATAAAAGTTCATCTTTCCTGGGGATACAAATTCCACCTGTCATTCTCTTTTATAGAGTGGCAGGTCCAAAAATTATTCTATCTCTGTCAAGTTAATATTACACCTCCGACAGTATTGTGGAGTTCCTGAAATAAGATCTCTCCCTTCAAAACTTGACTTGTTAAAATTATCATCATAAGTTTTGGCAAAGTCAAAGATTCTTTGCTTCTATGCGTCTGACTAAAAACAAAAAGTTCAAGACAAATAGAAGAATAAAAAGAAAAGTGTCACTTTTATTTATATCCAAGCATATGAAAGTGATACAAGACGCTCTCTTATACAATGAGATTGAGTGTTACAGTTAAGGAGTACAAAGAAGTTCCTCTCTCTCTCAGAGGTTGCACTCACTCCTCAAAGCTGCATACAATTCCAAGTACAGGATGTTTGGAAGGGCGCCAAAGTAGGATCGGACATTGTGGCAACGATCGGGAGCTGATTGCACCACGATGCATGGCGTAAACATCGAAAGAGCCCGTCCTTAACCAAGAGTAATGGTGTTCTTGAGATCGAGTGGCAGCAGAATCCTCCGATCCTACCAGACCATCCGAAGTGGCAGGATACGATCCCTCGTTGATAAACATCTCTTCCACCAGAAGGTCATCCACTAGGCATGGAGTTTTCCTCGATGTCACTTCTGGGGTAGGAGAGGAGGTTTTGAGACCTCACAGGGGATGACACCCACCACTATATCCACTGCCACCCCCGCCGCCATACTAACTCTGACCATGCCATGCCAGCAAGCATGACTGGTGCATCGCGTCCAAAGAGATCTTGGCGAGGGTTACGTCCCCGTCAGGGACCATGATTTCTTCCCTTGTGGACGACGGGGACCATGATTTCTTCCCTTGTGGACGAACATCGAACAAGTTCGTCGGCCGATATATTCTCCCACGGGCCCAGCGAACATGAAAGAGGATGATCAAGCCTACCTACAAGAAGCAACAAAATTTGAAGATCTGAAGCTTAGTATACTTCGACAAAAAAAAAACCTAAGTGACAGACGCAGCTACTGCTGAAGACTGCAGACGCGGGAATGACCCGCACAGTGAGCCAAACTTCTGCAGTGGCAGAAACAGACGCGATCAAAACTGTGATATACATAGAATTTGAACGCAGTCTCATTTTGCATCCGCACTTAAAGGACGAGACGTGAAGAGAATCAGACGCAAAAATTGCCATCTCCCTGTTGGATGAACAGGAGTTGCAAAATTCAGGCCTGAAACCTTCAGCCCGAAGTTAAAATTCTTCCAAATCAGCGGCCTCAAGACGCGAGCTCTGTGTGCAAAGCCGGCGGCCAGGGGCCAAAGTCCACTGTGTTTACGTCCAGAGAAGTTTAAGTCAGTGGCGCAACTTCCAAAAGAGGAAGGCACCAACTGACTTCAGGAGAAAATTCAGATGATGAATCTCTTTAAGATATCAAAATTCAAACTTAGTTGGACTAAAAATATCATGGCAAACCGAGAAGGCAAACCCGCAGAGGCCTCTATTAAGAGTTGAACTCTCTGCATCTAAGCGCAGACATAAAAGATGCTCAAGGAGACGCTTTCTGTTATTGAAATCACTTGACAGTGGTAATCTTCTGAAGAGACCAAACAGAAGCATGAAAGCTCTGGGTCATCTTCGTCCATGGAGGCAAGCCCCTGGTAAAGTCCTTGAAGGGAGAAGATAGAATCTCTCAGAGCACTCACTTTTAAAAGAAAGCAGTTTTAGTAATGGACGGCCAAAGGGGGTAAACCCTATTTATAGGCGAGCCATAATGCCCATAATTAATGGCTCACTAATCAGAACCGTCAGCCTTAATGACCGCACGAGTGTCAAAGTCCAATGGAAGGCTGACGCGTAGAGCGTCGCTTCAGGAAGCGTCGAAGACGCAGATCTCCAACCGCCAGCGCCAGTTTGGCATTAAAAGGCATTAACGCCCAAGCCCAATGAAGAGCCGACGCGTGGATGGTCGCTCCGGGAAACATCGAATGGTGCGAGTCCCCAATCGTTAACAACGATTTGACGTTTAAAGATCCGATAAAATCTTTATGACAAGCTGCATGTAACGCCTGGGAAGTTGCACCAAAACGCAGGCATGAGAGCCGCGTTCAGGAACCCGCGTCCGTTTTTCAAAAAAAAAACGGCGTCCACCTATATGTCTACGCCAGTTTTAAGGAGCGTAAGACCACATTCTTGATGCATCCTGATTCCTGCGCCTGGATAAGGTTAAGGACTACGGCCAGTGAGTCACACTCAAAGCTGCGTCTTTCGCGACAACTTGAACCACGTCTTCACTGGCAGGTCAAAGTCGCGTTCCTCAGAACCGCGTCTCTCTTTGGAACGGCGCCGCATCCCAACAAAAGAACTTAGTTCTACCTAAGTTTGTTATTCACAGTCAGTCATAAAGCACAACCAAAGACTACAATTGAGAGGTTGGATTCATCTACAGCGGGGCAATGAAGGTGGAACAAAAAATTTCAAAGACCTTTATTATTCAAAAAATGGTACAAACACTCTTGGTGAATAGAGTGTCCTTTTCTTTACAAAAGGAAAAGAAGGAGAAGGCTAAAAATCCTGGTTCGCCAAAGAACGGATTTGTTCTCTGAGGCGATGCATCTCATGTTGACGCGCCTTCTCAGCTTCCATGAGAGCCTGAGTCCGCAGCTCCTCCTCGGATAAAAATCTCTGCGCAGCCAGCCGCACTCGTAGGGATTCCAGTTCGGAGGAACTAACAGGGAGGTTTTCTTTAACTTGCGCCTTGGCAGCCTCTAACTCCACTAGCCTCTTTTCGGAAGTGGCAAACTTCTGTTCATTGATAGCAATCAAGGCCTCAGCTCTGGCTATGGTAGCTCGAGCATCGAGGATAACCTGCTTCGCAGCCTGCATAACCATCTCGGACTCCTTTGACTCGATAGTTAACTTTCGATGGTCAGCCTAGAAACATTAGAGAAGACGGGTCCTTTCAGCTATCTTTTCTTCCATCTCCCTTCGCTCTTGCTCTTGAGCAGCAAGAAGCCTAGTTAGGGTTTCCTGGGCCTCGTGAAATGATCTAGCATTCTCCAGGGATCTAAGCTCTTTCAAGTCATGTCCCAACTTCTCCACCAGTAGCAGACTCGCCTTGGCTGGTGAAGGGCCTCCGGCTAAGCTGATGTTTTCAACCAGATTTCCGAGAAACACCCTGGCGGATTCGAAGGAGCTATTCCCAGATAGGATGAGATCAATACATGATCGCATGGAGGCAAAGAACTGCTACACCACTTGACGCGCCAGCTCCCCCATGGTATCACCGCTTGGGAAGAATTCTGCTGAAGTGCTCCCCGATCCCCTTTCTATCACGGGGCGAGGGACGTAAACCGATTCTTCCGGTACAGGAGTCGGGCTAACGACAGGTGCGGCAGAAGCAAGAGTAACCGCCGGCGCTTCTCGGGCTACTACGTCGGTAGAAACCACCACGACGGATGAAGTAACAGCAAGCTTGACCGCTTCAGGGTCTTCGGTCGAGGCTTGAGCTGTACGACCTTCCGGGTAGGCACTGACCGCCAAATCTTCTACCTGAGCTTCCTCGGTGCTCTCTGCAAATTACCAGAACATCAGCCACGACGGCAAAAGGAAAATATTCAAAGCATCAATATTTCCTTACCAAGTTGGGGGCTCAAAGACGGCGAATTCTGGGGCGAACCATGCAGAGTTGAGGTCCCCCCGACTTCAATGGTTGCCTTATCTTGAGGCATCACGGTAACTGGAGCCTCAACTCTTCCCTGCTGGACCAGCTCCTGCACCATCTCCTCGATATGCGAGGAAGTTGCAGCTTCGATGTCCACGGCCAACCCTGCAGCATAAAAGGAAAATGTCAGAACCTTTTTCCAAATAAAAAGGGAAATTAGGTCAAATGGTAAGATTACCTTCAGCAGAAGCAATTGTCGCTGGTGGTGACACCGTCACCGGATCACACCCATATATCTCCTCCTCCGAGATATGTGAGAATTTACTCGGATCCGGAAGAACAGGTTCATCGTCAAAGTCGACTTCATCACCGGAATCATACCCTTCCTCTTCGGATGATGAAGATGATAGTTCAACGCGAGAAGCCTCGACAATCGGGGCCTTGCCACCAAATACCCCAGTGGTAGGGCTGGGGTCAATTACCCGTGAGCTGGGCATTAAAATACCAGGGGACCCAGGCTGTTGTGCCTCATCCCTCCTCTCTTGATCCGAAGAAGACCCAGGCTGAGCTGAGATCCCTGGAATCTCAACATCATCCCTGCTCATTAGGTCAACTTCGAGCTGCTCAGCTTCATCAGCTGCGGTAGGTTCATCAGTGGCGGTGGGTTCGTCAGCGAATTCCCTTTCCTCTAAAATCATGGGGCCCCTACTGCGCAATCCACGAATACGGACTAAGGGGACATTATCCTAATCTTCCTCTTCTTCCCTCTGTTCCTCAACACCAGAAGGGATGGCCTCGGACAAGGAAACATCGGCCGCCAAGTCTCTCCGGGCCTTGTTGGGGGCAGGCTCAACGATGGAAGTAGAGCCCTGAGGACGCTTATGCACTGCCTGTCGACCCTTTGCTGCTCTCGGCTCCCCCTTGACACCCTTTTGGCTTCCTTCTGAGCCGCCCGATACTCATCAACGCCTCGCGAGCGCTTATTAGATGCCAACTTTGCTTCATAAGATGCATTGATACTCTCAATGCATGAGTGCTCTGGTAAGAAGTCAGGCATTTGGTTAGCTTGGAAATATCAAGTGCGGAAGCTGAGGCTTGTACGGCATTTCGGCCCCTTAAAAGGCAGACGAAAAAGTGCATCCGTTCCTCCAGCCACACTATAATACCAAGCCCGAGCACCTTCAAACAAATTCTCACTGAAGGCGAGTTGAGCATTGGGGTTGCCGACATATAACTGATCATAGCCGAACTGTCGGGCGAAGCGATTCGGCATGTACGGCTCGATCGTGCACGAATTCCCTTGCCAAAAAGTACATACCAAGGTCGAATATTGATCAGCCACCAGAAAACTCCCGACGACAGCCTTGTGAAGTTGTCTGGACCCTTTACAGCAGCCGCGTCTGAGGCCACGCGGGTCTCCTGAGAGACGTTGGCACGTGTGACACGCTTGGCGCAGTTGGCCGCGACACCCTTCACAGCAGCCGCGCCTGAGAGAGTCTCAGAGCGGGTTTCGTGGCCGCGACACCCTTCACAGCAGCCGCGCCTGAGAGAGTCTCAGAGCGGGTTTCGGGGCAAGTCCCCGTAGAGACCCTGCGGCAGACTAAAAGACTAATGCTCAAATGGAGAAAATTAGAGAAATGTTCAATCAGGTCCAGATCAATGTACCCCTTCTTGATGCCATACAACAAGTCCCCTCATATGCCAAGTTCTTGAAAGATATGCGCACTAAGAAAAGGAAAACTAATGTCCCAAAGAAGGTCTTCCTTGCCTCTAATATAAGTGAGTTGATAACTGGGCCAATTCCTGTGAAATATAAAGACCCAGGGAGTCCAACTATTTCTTGTATTATAGGACAGATCACATTCTATAGGGCATTACTTGATCTAAGAGCCAGCATCAATCTTCTTCCTTTCTCTGTATCCCAGCAACTCGAGTTAGGCGACCTCCGTCCAACCAGAGTTACTATACAACTGGCTGATCGATCTGTAAAGATTCCAAAGGGAGAGATTACAGATGTTCTCATTCGGGTCGGGGAATTCATTTACCCTGTGGATTTTATTGTTCTAAAGATGCAACCCGTACATAATCCCAAAGCTCAGACACCTGTCATTCTAGGATGACCCTTCCTAGCCACTGCAAACGCAATCATCAACTATAGGAATGGATCAATGCATCTAACTTTCGGAGATATGACAAAAGAGGTAAATGTTTTCCACCTGGGAAAACAACCTCAAGATTTGGATAATGAGTCATTAGAAGTGAACTTGATCGAGGGATTAGCAAGTGAACATGAAGCGAAGATTGAATATGAGTCTGATAGAGAATTTGAATTGGAGTCTGATGACTTCAACCTTGATCAAATAATTGAATCCATAGTGGAGTGGGCAACAGTTGTCGTCCCTATCCTTCCCTTACACAAGGAACAACCATTGATAGATCAAGTGCCCTCTTCCTAGCTTAAGGTTCTTCCTAGTCATCTCAAGTATCAGTACTTGGGTGAAAAGGAAGTATTTCCCGTGATAATTGCGTCCCATCTTATGGAACAACAGGAAGAGGATCTTCTTGTAGTATTAACAAAAAATCGAGAAGCCATTGGTTGGACCATGGCTGATATAAAGGGAATCAGTCCATCCATTGTGCAACACCAGATTCATTTGACGGAAGATGCAAAACCTAAACGTGACCCACAATGTAGACTAAACCCGATCATGCAAGAGGCTGTTAGAGCTGAAATTTTGAAGCTATTAGACAATGGGATCATCTATCCCATATCCAATAGCCAGTGGATTAGTCCAGTCCACGCTGTGCCAAAGAAAGCTGGGGTTACCCTGGTAGAAAATGATAAGAAAGAATTAGTACAAACTCGTCTTCCAACGAAGATTCGAGTCTGTATTGATTACCGAAAATTAAACGCTGCCACGTGTAAAGACCACTTTCCCCTTCCGTTCATAGATCAAATACTTGAGACACTCGCTGGACATGAGTATTACTGTTTCCTGGATGGATATTCAGGATACAATCAATTCCCTATCGCTCCCGAGGATCAAGACAAGTGATAGGTAGTAAAAAGTGCATATTTTTCAATACATTTACTATCACATTTTCATATTTATTCCTATAATTCTACACATTTACTAATATTTTATTATTTATTGTGTGCAGGCCTTGAGAAATAAAAATAAAGGAATAAAGCCTTAAAAGAAGCCCAAAAGCCCATGTTTAAAGCCAAATGCAAAAGTTGCAATTATCAAATGTCAAAGTTGCAATTACTAAGGGCAATATCTGCAAATACTAAAAGAAGAGGGAAGGATAGACTTCTATGCAACCCTAAATACTTGAAAGATGAGAATAAAAGCCAAAGAAAGAGAGTGCAAGGATGAAATTCGTTTTGGAAGAGATTTGGATCTAGGGTAGCTTGCTTCCCAAGTTATCCCGAAAATTCAAAATAAAGAGTCGAGATACAGCTTCCAGAAGGATAAACCCAGATGGACGGACAGAGGAGGCCACGCGCGAAAGCGTGTGGCCAGAGAGCCAGCTAAGGCCGCGGAAACGCGGCCCAAGCCGCGTTTCCGTGGCAGTTCGGATGAGTTCGGGTACCAGTTTTCTTGGTGGAGTCGTATTGGGACTCTACCTCCTTCTGCACCTATAAATACCCCTGCAGAGATCTCAGAAGTACAGTCCAGCGCAGTACAGAGCAAAAACTAGGGTTTTTAGGCTAGTTGTAGTTTAGGTTTTTATTTTTCCTTTTTGTAATTTTTATTTTTTTATGTAACTGAGAGTGGAGGATGCTTTCATGGAGGAAGGAGTTCATGCTTGTACTGAGGTGACATTTGTGTAAGTCACACTTTTCTTCCATTGTTAATAAAATCTACTCAAGTTTTGTTTTTATTCTTTTTTTATTGTTTCTCTATTCTTGTTTTCTCTTTGTTCTTCTATTCTTGTTTTATGTCATTGTTTCTCTCTGATGTCTTGCAAACCATGAGATCTGGTCGCTTCGAGACTGCTTATCCAAAGAAGTGTCCTTGATGGCCTATGGTGATGAACAGATCCTATATCCCATACTTGAATGCCTTCGAAGACAAGGTAAGTCGTTGCAACGGATCAAAGGTAAGCAGGGCAGAAGAGGTAGGTATGTGTTTTTAGTTTTTCTTTCTTTCTTTGTAATTTTAGTTTAGATCACCAACTCCACATCTTTCCAATTTCTTTCCCAACTCATTGTAAATACCGCTTTCTTCCTAACCTAACTTTAACTAATATTTTCTTATTTCCCTTTTAATAACTAAAAAAGAAATTTTTAGAGATAACTTGCTTAACAAGCTTCCATCGCTAGTCCCTCCCTGAGGATCACGACCCGCATAGCCTTTGCTACAGCGGATTAGAATTGAGCACCCTGCACATCGTTACTTCTAAATCTAATATTCTATATTTTGTGTGCAGGTAAAAACTCAATCAAATTTTGGCGCCGTTGCCAGGGAGGGACGGTAAGTTTCTCTCTAAAACAAAAAAAAAACTAATTATTGATTTATTTATTCTTTTTGTTTGCAGGATCAGAGAACAGGAAAACTAACAGCAGCAAAGGACATATAGCAACTCTGTGCCTCTGCCCTCGAAGGCAGAGCAACAGAGCCTACTACAGAGCCGCGTTTGCGCGGCAATAGCCGCGTTTTCGCGGCCTGAGTAGTTCACTACTCACTCTGTTTTCTGCAGGTTGCTTCAAATTGCAATATTTGTTTACTGCTCTGTTAACTTTTCTCTGTGATCACCCTGCACACTGCTAATTAATTAACAGTAACCTATTTGTTAAAAAATAAAAAAATTACTCTTGCATATAGGCACGTGTCTATTTAATTTTTAATTTCTGTTGAAGAGTGCTGGAGACAAGGTACGTTCGCATTACATATAGACTAGGAAGCACCCTTGGCTGATTTTTTGCTTTGAGTGAATATTTGTCTATTGCTTTACACGTGCACTAAATTGACTTAAGGGCTTGTCCTATAAATAAGATAAGGTGGGGCATCACCCTTCCTTGGCCCACAAACAATCTCCTCACTCACTAACCCAAGCCTAACTAAAAATAAGTAGACGTTGGCCCTAGGGACATCTCGGACTCAATTAGGAGATTATCCTAAGGGGGAACAGTGTTGGAATTTGACTTCTGCCAAATCAGTGTCTAGGAAGGGGATTGAGGGCCGAAAGCCCGAAGATTGGTGGTTATTTAATTAAGGAACGTCTTTGATGGAAAACCTCCCACCAATCTTGCCCTGACCTGGCTGATTAACTTGTGGTCAAAGTCTACACCCTACCTCTCGTGGACAGTCTAACATGTTAGGAGTCGTCTAGGTCATAGGTCTATCCTAACTTAGGTTAGAATTTTTTTCTTTTTTTTGCTTATTTGTTGTTTTCTTTTTCTTTTGTTTGTGTTTGTGTGATATGGCATATAATAATAATTTTTTCAATTTTAATCCATATTACACACCATCCTCTTTTTCGGATATTACCAACCCGGCATATCATAACTTTGACCAACCTAGTGTGCCAGAATAGTCTTATCCGAATGAATATAACCCTTGCCCCCCATCTTATGACCATAATTTTCATACCACTTTCAACTCTTCACAGAGTTCATGGGGTTTCGCTTCCCCCGAGTCCAATTTTCAACCAACTTGTCCTCCGTATTCACCTTGTCCACAATATTCCCAAGATTCATACTCAGATCCACCCATTCAGAATAGAAAACCATCTATCTTGGAAATGATGAGTATGCATGAGTCCAAGCAACAATTGCCATCAATCTTAGACATGATGATGCGTGAGTCCAAGCAACAATCACAGAATCTGACCGACTCACAACTTCATCACGATTGTCCCAACAACACTTCCTCTTTTCAAGTCCAATCACAAAATAATGCACCAATCGACTATGAAAAGATGCTTGAAGCCATGACTCAGGCTAGATTAGCTCGTGATCATGAAATAGATATGATGGTTCAATCTTTACGTTCTCACCGTTCGGCCATTTCTGATATCGCTAACCTTTCTGTTAGAGCCGACGAGCCACGTTGTTTTGGACAACAGGATTCTAATTCAGTACCATCATTTGAACTTTGCCGAAACTCTAATTTTTGATAGTTTGGCAAATTATTCCTTTCCTGAAATAGAACTTGAGCATGAATATGATCATGATCCCCAACTTGATGATTCAATTTTACTTCCTGATTAAATAATGACTCCGGTGTCTCCACCTGATTTTACTTTTCCCGAGTCAACATTGGATCCTGTGCCAATTCATCATGAAATTGAATCACCCATTTTTGATGATCATATTGAACTTGACCAATTTTATACTTTTGAAAGTCCTACGGATAAATTGGCAAGTTCTCATTTTTATGATATTGAACTCAATGAGATATGTGACCTAGTTTCTCAAATCTGTGATCAAGTTCAAATTCCCGAATTATTATTGACTCCTATTTTGTTACCCAACTTAGGTAATCTTTTAGAGTCAGTTTTGATTCCCACACCTATCATTCCTGAACTTGAATCACCAATATTGAGTCACATTCCATTATGGGAAGATGATTGTGGACTTGAGTTTCAACTTATTGATTTGGACCCACTTCCTGAACCTAGCCCGACTCCTGAACCCTTACTTGATTTAAGTTTCTTTCCTGAGTCGGTATTCGTTCCCATACTTATGACGTCCAAGTCAATCATTCCATCTTTTCACACTCCATTTTGGGACAAGGCGGTTGACACAATTGACTCTGAATATAATTATGAAATATGAAAATTTGATGGGGTGGAATTATTAAAAAATGATCATACATACATTTTAGTGGGTTATACAAGAGAAATTTTTGGTGGGTACCTCCGTGAAATACTACATTATCTTGATTGGATAGCAACGCTTGGCCCAATTAGACCACCACCGGAACCACCACCTTGAGGTAACATCTGCCTTCCCTTTCTTCTTTTTCATACATATATGCATTCATTCATACATTGAGGACAATGCATGAGATAAGTGTGGGGGTAGGCTTTACTAACATACTAACATAGGTAGAAACTAATAAAATTTGCTAATAAAAAATTTTTAAAAAAGGACAATATTTTGACTTATCTTTTGAAAGAAATCTAAGTTAGTTTTAAGAACTAGGAAAATCATGGTTAGGATTTCTAAAAACTTGGTCAAAATAAATAAATTGTTTAACTTTTAGGTATAGGAGGAGAAATTGAATAATTAATTAGTCTTGATTTTTACCTTAATGAAATGTGCATACCTAATGCATATCTAGGATTCTAAGACAAAGACTCTTGTGCCTCATATAAAAAAAATTAAAAAAAATCACTAATTAAGCTGGATACATGTGCCTCAAGAAGCATAAGTATTCACGCCTAAAGGTGAGTTTATAAATAAACGTCCTTAGTTTTGTGGCCTAGTTCACTCGAATTTGAGTCCGTGGGGTGTTTTCTCACCTAGTGCCCTAAAGCCGACCGGTTTGGGAGTGATCGACTTTAAGTTTGCTACATGGGTGGATTAGAAAGCCTAAGAAAACTGAGAAATATTATATATGTATTAACACATCTAATAGTCAATTAGTTAGGTAAGAGGGCCTCAAGAAGCCTTGAACTTACACGAAAGAAAATTAGATGAGTTATATATATTAAAAAAAATAATCATAATAATAATAAAGAGGCATGAGAGTCCAAGTTAAGAAATTCCTAGTAAAATTCATAAGGATGCATATGATCTTTGGTAACGAAAAAGACTATACTAAAATTCAATTTTGATCCTTACCTAAATTGGATAACAATTTACTTTATAAAGACTAAGTCTAAGAATGAATAAAAATGATAATCCTAAAACTTATAGACTACTTAGTCTCTTCAAACGTATTTCAAATATTTACCTTTTTATGGATTTTGTGGGTGTAATCCGCTGAAAAACCTCACGAGACAACACTCGTCCTCTAGGGTAACCTAGGGGTTTAACGGCTTGTTGCACATGCTAAGTGCAACCGTGATTCCTACGAAAGTGAGTTAGCTAGTTTAGTTTTTCTTTTTCTTTTTTGACTTTTACTCGAGGACGAGCAAAAAGATAAGTGTGGGGGTGTGATAGGTAGTAAAAAGTGCATATTTTTCAATACATTTACTATCACATTTTCATATTTATTCCTATAATTCTGTACATTTACTAATATTTTATTATTTATTGTGTGCAGGCCTTGGGAAATAAAATAAAGGAATAAAGCCTTAAAAGAAGCCCAAAAGCCCATGTTTAAAGCCCAATGCAAAAGTTACAATTATCAAATGTCAAAGTTGCAATTACTAAGGGCAATAGTTACAAATACTAAAAGAAGAGGGAAGGATAGACTTCTATTCAACCCTAAATACTTGCAGGATGAGGATAAAAGTCAAAGAAAGAGAGTGCAAGGACTAAATTTGTTTTGGAAGAGATTTGGATCTAGGGTAACTTGCTTCCCAAGTTATCCCGAAAATTCAAAATAAAGAGTCGAGATACAACTTCCAGAAGGATAAACCCAGATGGACGGACCAGAGGAGGCCACGCGCGAAAGCGCATGGCCAGAGAGCCAGCTAAGGCCGCGGAAACGCGGCACAAGCCGCGTTTTCGCGGCAGTTCGGATGAGTTCGGGTACCAGTTTTCTTGGTGGAGTCGTATTGGGACTCTACCTCCTTCTGCACCTATAAATACCCCTGCAGAGATCTCAGAAGTACAGTCCAGCGCAGTACAGAGCAAAAACTAGGGTTTTTAGGCTAGTTGTAGTTTAGGTTTTTATTTTTTTTTTGTAATTTTTATTTTTTTTATGTAACTGAGAGTGGAGGATGCTTTCATGGAGGAAGGAGTTCATGCTTGTACTGAGGTGACATCGGTGTAAGTCACACTTTTCTTCCATTGTTAATAAAATCTACTCAAGTTTTGTTTTTATTCTTGTTTTATTGTTTCTCTATTCTTGTTTTATCTTTGTTCTTCTATTCTTGTTTTATGTCATTGTTTCTCTCTGATGTCTTGCAAACCATGAGATCTGGTCGCTTCGAGACTGCTTAGCCAAAGAAGTGCCCTTGATGGCCTATGGTGATGAACAGATCCTATATCCCATACTTGAATGCCTTCGAAGACAAGGTAAGTCGTTGCAACGGATCAATGGTAAGTAGGGCAGAAGAGGTAGGTATGTGTTTTTAGTTTTTCTTTCTTTCTTTGTAATTTTAGTTTAGATCACCAATTCCACATCTTTCCATTTTCTTTCCCAACTCATTGTAAATACCGCTTTCTTCCTAACCTAACTTTAACTAATATTTTCTTATTTTCCTTTTAATAACTAAAAAAGAAATTTTTAGAGATAACTTGCTTAACAAGCTTCCATTGCTGGTCCCTCCCTGAGGATCACGACCCGCATAGCCTTTGCTACAGTGGATTAGAATTGAGCACCCTGCACATCGTTACTTCTAAATCTAATATTCTATATTTTGTGTGCAGGTAAAAACTCAATCAACAAGGCTACCTTCACCTGTCCCATTGGAACATTTGCATACCGAAGAATGCCTTTCGGCCTATGCAACACTCCCGCAACGTTTCAATGTTGCATGCTTAGTCTTTTTTCTGACATGGTGGAGAAATTTTTGGAGATTTTCATGGAAGATTTTTCTATTTATGGTGATTCCTTTGAACAATGCTTGCACCATCTTAAGTTAGTTTTACAACGATGCATGGAGAAAAACTTGACATTCAATTGGGAGAAGTGTCACTTTATGGTCAAGCAAGGAATTGTCTTAGGGTATAAAGTTTCAAACAAAGGAATTGAGGTTGATAGATCGAAAGTGGACGTTATAACAAAGCTCCCTGAGCCAAAATGCTTAAAAGACATTAGATCATTTTTAGGGCACGCTGGCTTCTATAGAAGATTTATTTAGGGGTTTAGCAAATTTACTAGACCTTTAACAAATCTCTTAGGAAAAGATGTACCCTTCAATTTTGATGAAGAGTGTCTACAAGCTTAGGAGGAGCTTAAACATAGACTTGTTTCGGCACCAATAATCTCAGCGCTTGATTGGACTAGGCCTTTTAAAATCATGTGTGATGCCTACGATTATGCCATGACGCTGTTCTCAGACAACGTACTGATAACAGGCAACACGTGATTTACTATGCTAGTAGGACGCTTAACGAGGCCCAACTAAATTACACGACAACTGAAAAGGAATTTTTAGCAGTTGTGTTTGCGTTGGAAAATTTCACCAATACCTACTAGGATCTAAGATAAAGATTTTCACCGATCACTCCACCCTTAAATACTTAATGCAAAAGAAGGATGCAAAGGGCAGACTAATTTGATGGATACTTCTTTTGCAAGAGTTTGATTTGAAAATTAAAGACAAAAAGGGCGTTGAAAATGTGGTGGCAGATCACCTTTCGAGAATTCCTAATGCACCAATTGAGACTTTACCTATCAATGAAGACTTTCCTGACGAACACATCTTTACGATGTGTAAAGAGCCCTGGTATGCTGATATAGCAAACTATCTTGCAACCGGGCAAACACCTTCAAATTGGTCAGGTCAGGACAAGTATCACTTTATGAAACAAGTACTATTTTTCTTTTGGGATGAATCATATTTATTTAAATATTGTCCTGATCAGATAATTAGAAGGTATCTTTCTGAGGATGAACATCATAGCTTATTGACATTTTGTCACGAGCTGGCTTGTGGTGGACACTTCAGTCCACGAAAGACTGCTAAGAAAGTCCTTCAGAGCGGGTTCTATTGGCCCACTCTCTTTAAAGACGCTTATACTTTCTGCAAGCTCTGTGCCAGATGTCAAATGACGGGTCGAATCACACATAGAGACATGATGCCCCTTACACCGATCCTTGAGGTAGAAATTTTTGATTTGTGGGGCATTGACTTCATGGGACCCTTCCCTCTATCTTATGGCAACCAATACATTTTGGTGGCCGTAGATTACATTTCTAAATGGGCTGACGCTATTCTGACTAGAACAAATGATAACCAAGTGGTCATCAAGTTTTTACGTGAAAATATCATTTCTCGCTTCAGAGCCCCCATGCGATAATTAGTGACAACGGGAGTCATTTCTGCAACCGGGCTTTTGAAGCCCTAATGCGGAAGTATTCCATCTCTCATAAATTACCCACGGCATCACCCTCAGACAAACGGGCAAGTGGAGGTCACTAACAGACAAATTAAACTGATATTAGAGAAAAATGTCGGACAAAATCGAAAGGATTGGTCCATCAAACTCATTGATGCCCTATGGACATATCGGACCGCCTACAAGACTGTCCTCGATATGTCTCCATATCGAGTTGTATTTGGAAAACCCTGCTATTTGCCTATAGAGTTAGAGCACCATGCTATGTGGGCACTAAAACAGCTGAATTTGAACTTAGACAAAGCCGGCGATTTGAGAAAACTGCAGATATCTGAGTTAGAAGAGCTATGAAATGATGCATACGATAACGCTCGGATATCTAAATACAGAGCTAAGCTTTTCCATGATAAATCAATTCATAGAAAAAATTTTGTCTCAGGACAAAAAGTTCTATTGTACAACACTAGACTCCACCTTTTTCCTGACAAACTAAAAACCAGGTGGTCAGGCCCCTACATCTTCCAGAACGTCTCTCCTCATGGTGCCATTGAAATTTTTGATCCCAAAGATGGCAACACTTTCAAAGTGAATGGTCAACGCCTAAAGCCATTTTTCACCACGGAGTCTGAGTCACACAATGTTATTGAACTTGGTCTTTATGACCCAGTCTATATGTGACCACGTAATTCCACACTTTTCCCGATGTCTCCTGTAAATCATTTTGGAACCTCCTTTGTAAATTAAAAAAAGAAAAAAAGATAAAAAATAAATAAAATAAAAAACAAAATAATTGGGACTTAGGTGCTAAAATATCACCTAGGTTTTTCATCTCTTCCTACACTCCATTTTCTTTCTAAATAACCTAGGGTTGTAAATTCTTAGTTTCCACTTGGGCAATTTGGGGATTTCGTCCTTCTCAGCTCCTTATAGATGTCCCCCTCCCGTGTTCTCCTCATTACACTACTTCCAATCTCAGATCTGCAACGCACACATCCAGCACTGCCCCCCAAATTTTTCTGCCCCCCTCTCTCCTCTATCCAGCCACATTTCCACGGCATCTGTCACGCCTCCACGGCCATAAAGAAGACCCTGGGCCGCCGCCAAATTTCTCTGCAGACGCGGCCATCTGAAGATCTCCAATCTGCCATCTACACCTCTGCTACCGTCACAGATTGCTCTCTGCAATCTCGTTTAAGTTTTCCACCCACATAGTCCGGGGGAGGTTTGCGTATCCCTTCTCGTTGCTTCTTATTATTCATCATGGCACCGTCTATTTTCGCTGAAAAAGATTTTGTTAGAATTCTTAGCGATGTTAACGGTTATGGTCATATATTTTTAGATCGTATTCGTGCATGGGATTGGTATAGATTAGTTTATGATAACTCAGATCACGAGTCTTACTATTGTCCTGAGCTCGTCAAACTTTTCTACAATTCTATAGATTTCGAATCTATCAATTTTGACACATACCAGATCTTGGTGCACATGCCTACTGGGGATATTGTTGTCACACTTCTTCTACTAGAGGAACTCACACATGTCCCTTGCAACCCACAACATAGCGACCCCCTACCTTTAATCGATTACATGACTGTCATGGGGGTTCACTGTACGGAACAAGATAGGGGGCTCAAAGCTAGTACTACATTTAGAAATGTACATTGCGTTGGTCGCTGGATTCAACGCAATATTTTAGGGCTTGACCACACAACCTCTTTTAACAGGCCGGTGCTGCAGATTATACACGATCTGATGACTCGGTAGCATACTATCTATATCAACAAGATCATCTTTCATAGTATCATCACCAACTTCTCCCGCACACGCGGTGCAAAGTACTCGCACCCAGTTTTGATCACTCGTCTGTGTAGGACTTTCTTACCAGATGCAGTTTTTGACTCATATGATAGGGTGTTCGTTGCACAAGAGCGGGCGACTAGCGCTTACAATAGTTGTCTTCATGCGGTCTGGACTCCTAGTGTCCAGTCCGAAGATGTTCCTGTAGAGTCCTCTTCGGAGGAACTTTTAGAGGAGGAGGATGAGCCGGCCTTTTAGCAACAGGAGCCCCCAGTTGATTCACGGGCATTCATGTCTACCATTTGGTGAGGCATGAAGAAGATATTTCAGGGGCAGATTCGACTACGCAAACAAGTTGATGAGCAGACATCTCGCCTAGACCACATTGAGGAGGGTCTGCGGCGATCATAGTCGGCTGGACCTAGCACCACCGCTGGTCCAAGCGGAAGGCGGGGGTGACACCTTTCTTTACCTATTTCATGCGTATATTTTCTTGCATACATTGAGGACAATGCATGGGATAGGTATGGGAGGGTAGATACTGACATAGGATTTTTCTAGACTTTTTCTTTTAGATTTCTAGGTTTCTCTTTTCTTATAAAAAAAATGTAAAGATAAAATTTTTTTGATATTTCTTTTAGATTTATTAGGTTTCTCTTTTCTTACTAACATAGGAATTTTCTAGACTTTTTCTTTTAGATTTCTAGGTTTCTCGTTTCTTATAAAAAATTTTTTTATCCATTTTTTGAAAAGAATTAACTTGATCTTAGGTATTAAGGAAATTCTAAGCTAAGATTTCTTAATATAAGTCGAAATAAGAAATTTTGTTGGATCTTTACATTAAGAAAGAAAATAATAGAAAAGATAGCTAGATTTTGAATTTTTTCTAAGCATTATATATATTTGCATATTGAGGGATTAATCAAGGACTTAGTGACTTTGTTTACATAAATGTATATAAAAAATAATAATAATAATAAATAAATAAATCATAAATAAAACTTGATCACTAATTAAGTTGTTTGGTTGTGCCTTAAGAAGCATGACCAGTCACGCCTAAAAGTGGTTGAGTCCTTAGCATTCGTGGCCTTGTTTACTCGAGACCTTGTACCTTAGGGATGTATCTTCATCTAGTGCCCTAAGACCATCTGGTCTGAGAGTCATCAGTAAAAAGCTAGCTACACGGGTAAATTAGAAAGCCTAATGAAGCTAAGAAAATGTAAATATACAATCTTTCAATCTAAAAAAATAAAAATAATATATATATATATGAACAAATGAGCTATAGTCTAAGAAAAGTCCCTCATACATATGTATATGTGTTAGGCTTGATACAAAATCCAGTTTTCTCTCTATTCTTAGAAACTTAACCTAAGTTGAAAACAAGATTTCAAATCGAAACTTATAAAAAGAAGAAAATGTTTAGAATAACCCGAAATCGATAGATCACCGAAATTCTTGAAGAAAACGGATCATAATAAATATTTCTCTTTTTTCACTAACATTTTCTTTTTCTTTGGGATTTTGTGGGTGTAATCCGCTGAAAACCCTCAAGAGACAACACTCCTCTTCTAGAGTAACCTAGAGGTTTAAAGGCTTGTTGCATGAGCTCAGTGCAATCGTGTCACCTACGAAAGTGGTGTAATAATTTAGTTAGGATTTTTTTTCTTTTCTTATTTTGCTCAGGGACGAGCAAAAGCTAGGCATGGGGGTGTGATTGGAGTCATTTATGCATTATTTTCTACCACCATGCTATGCTTTATTTGAATAAATATTGGATTTTTACTGTTTTTTTCTCTCTTTTTTCAGGTCCAATGTTTAATGGAGAAAAGGCCCAACGATTATGATTTTTTAGGGGATTAAAGAGTAATTTAAAAGCCCACAAGAGGAAAGCCCAGGTCTGAACAGATCCAAAGCGCATTCTCAGTTTCTAGAGGATACAGTTGGGGATAGGAAACACAACAGAAAGGCAGAAAAATCCGCTGGCGCAGCGGCCAAGATACGGCCGCAAAAACGCGGCTTTTGCCGCCGATCCGCGGTAATCCTTTGGCCGTTGATCTAGATTTGGATCCAACGGCTGTGGTGGGATGAAATATTCTCCTAAAGACTATAAATAGACCCCCAGGGCCTCTGTAATTGATTGCACACATTTATTGCATTATTCTTTATTACATTCCACATTTATCATGTAATAAATCTACTAAATTCCTTGTCTTAATGTCTATTTTGCAGAAGATAATCATGAGGAGAAAGAGGATAAAATCAAATAAATATCAGTTAAATACAGATTTAACTAGATCTATTTGGTTAGAGGAGGATGATCTCAAATCCATTGGTTAAATTCAGTTTTTGGTAAATCAGGTAGTTAAAGCTAAAGATCAACCGAGGATAACATCAAATACAGAGTCCAAATCCAAAGGGATAAATGGATAGAGAGAAGATCAATGGATGAGATGAAGCAATTCTGACTCAGATTCTAGCTGGATACATTTTAGTATTTGAATCATAACTTTCCCTACAAGAATGCAAATTTGATGATTCAAGATGATACAGAAAGAGGACTTAAAGGGTTACAACTCTTAAGTTTATCATTATTTCTAATTCTATTACTTGATAAGTGATATTTAGAAATTAATACGCCACTAAACTGCAGATCAGAAGTGAATATCCACATCATATCAAGTTTGGAGATAAGGGGAGTTCAGAAATTGCCAGCTTTACTTATTTTTATACTCCTCTACCCTCTGCATTTCTCCTATAAATACCTGCACTCAAAGGCAACCAAGAAGGACCAAGCAGAGAATAGAACTTAGGATAATTTGTAGTTTGTAACTTAGGTTTTTAGTTTTCTTTTTATGTAATTTTTACTTTTCTTTATGTAACTGAGAGGAGAGACGACTTTCATGGAGGAATGAGAGCAAGCTTATACTGCAGGTGACACCAGTGTAAGTGATCTCTTCTTTCATTGTTATTTGAATCGAATCAAAGTTTCTTTTTCTTTCTTTACTCTTGTTTTCTTTTACTCTCCTCTGATGTGTTGCAATCCAAGAGAATCTGATAGGCTCGAGACTGCTTAGCCGTTGCAAGTGCCCTTGATGGTCTATGGTGATGAACAACTCTTCTCTTGCTAGTATAGTTTGCCCTTTTATTTGTAATGTAGATCGAGAATGGGGAAGATCATATACGCCATGCTTGATTGCCTTCAAAGACGAGTAAGTCGTCGCAACGGATTCAAGGTATATGAGCACTGAAGAGGTAAGTAATTTTTAGTTTGTCTTTCTTTTCTTTTATTCTTTAGTTTCAATATCACAATCTCCAACCATTTTTATCACCCTTTTTCAATTTCTTTGTATATAATCCATTTTTCATTTTCCCACCTTCTCAATCTACCACTTTCTTTCTAACTTCAACTTTAACAATTTTTATTTTCTTTTTAAGAAGCTAAAGAAGAACTTTAACCATTAATGATAGCATAAAAGAGAATTTGCTAAACAAGCTTCCATCGCTAGTCCCTCCTTGTGGATCACGACCCGCATAGCCACTTGCTATCACGGTAGAATTGAGTAACTTACACGTTTCATTCTTAGTTCTGAAATTCTGTATTTTGTGTGCAGGTTCAAGCTCAATCAGTAATCAGGGAGGAGAAAAGAGCATTGTTTATAGGGAAATTGTTAGGGTTTCTCTAGGTTTTCTTTTAGTTACTTATGTAATTTTCTTTTTCTCCTTCTAGAATCCAGAAAAGAGAGAGTGAGAGTGAGCAATCTTTGTAATTGGAGATGGTGACAACATAATATAAGGATCAAGCTTTCAATCTTTCAATCTTTTCTTATTCTAGTGCACTATTTTCTTTAAGCTTTTACTTTCTTCTATTTAATCTCTACAATGAACTATTGCTTGTTCTTTGTTTCCATGTCTATCTAATTCATTAACATGACTAACTAACTTCTAATTTTACTAACTACTAACTCTTGGGTGATTGCTACTTTATATGATTCATTGGACGCTTTCTTCCTTTTTCTTGCAAACTACAAGTCTATCTTACCACAATGAAGAAGAGTTGCTTTTTATCCTTTGCAAGTTCTATGTTCCCCCTCCATATGATTCATATGAGCCTCACTTAGAGCCTTGTCTTTAGAAAAGTGCCTTGATGGAACATGAAGCTGGAGCACTTCACTATGTTAATGAATACATTACAAGTTTCTTATTTCATGCTCGCTTTATTATACCTTTGATGGACTAATGAATCTTGGATGTTTTCTTAGCATCTTTAAGAGTGACTATACTTGTTCCACTGTTGAAAATCTATTTAGGGAGCCAATGATTCAAGGAGACAACTAGCCTAGCCTAGATGAGAAACACCTTCAACATGGGATAATATAAGAACTTGGCAAAGCAAGACACAGCATTGCCGATGAATCAATATGAGGCATAATCACCCAACAAGAGTAGTAAGTTAGTAAATTAGAATGTTAGTTAGTCATGGCTTCTCTTTCTATCATACTTAAAAAACCTCTCTTCTGAAAACTTTCTCTTTTCGAATATCTCAGTTTTCCTTCCATCTTTATTTTTGTTTCTTCATTTCCTTTACACAACCACCAAAGATTTTCACTCACTTTCCACATCATTTTGTTTTTCATTTCTTAAAACAAAGAAGAACCTTCGTTTTTCTTCACTAAAATTTCAATATAAAACCTTGAATGCTTCTATTGCTAACCCTCCCTGCGGATACGACCCGTCCTAGCTTATGCTACGAATGGTGATTCGGAAGGAGTAAAGTAAACCTGCATATACATTCAAAGTTCTTGATCATCGGTACACGGACATCAACGGTTTACTCTAAACCCTTTTTCAATACAATTAATCCTTCTGAACATCCACGATCACATACTGAATTAAGGCTTACAGGAAAGTTTGTAATCACTCAAAGGAAGCATTGTACAAGAGCGTCTTCTTGGTGTGAAGAGAAGTTGTACAAGGTGTTGTGGTCTTCTTGGTTGTAAGAAGAGTTGTATACATTTGGCAAAGGAGATTTATCAAGTGGGATACAAGGTGTTGATTTTGGGTGTACAAAGTCAAAGGATAAGGAAAATCTCAAGCGGGTGGCTTGGGGACTGGATGTAGGTCATGAGGACCGAACCAGGATAAATCACTCGTGTTTGTGTTTGCTTAACTTTTCTGTGATTTATTTCCTTTATTTGCAAGTGCTTTAATTCTTTAACACTAATATCCTTGTGTAAGTGTTGACATGTATACTAGATCCACAATTGGCATCATCTCGGGACCAACAATTGGTATCAGAGCAGGTTCAACAATTTGGGGACGCTAATATCACGCCTTGGCCCGGCATACAAGCCCCGCATACCTAGTCAACAACCTACGAGGATGGCAATAGAGTTCCCTTCGTCACAATTCAAAGGACATTCTACACAATGTCCACCGCTATTTGACGGATCTAACTACAACTATTGGAAGTGTAGAATGAAGATCTACTTGCAATCGCTCAACTACGAACTTTGGAACATTGTAGAAGCACCGTACACCAAACCGACTACCAACTACAACGCTTGGAGTGATGATCAAAAGAAGAATGCGAACTTTGACACCAAAGCGATGAATGCTTTATTCTGTGCCTTAACTAAAGAAGAATTCAACCGCGTGTCAACAACCACTTCTACAAATCAAATATGGCACACTCTTCAGGTAATACATGAAGGCACAAATAAGGTTAAGGAATCTAAAATTTCTGTTCTTGTCCACAGTTTTGAACTATTCAAAATGAAGGAGAATGAAATCATCTCAGAAATGGTTACAAGATTCACCGACATAACCAATTTCTTAGCATCTCTTGGAAAGGAATACACCCAAGTAGAAAAAGTTCACAAGATCCTTCGTGCACTCACACCAAATTTAGAGAAGAAGACAACTTCAATAGAAGAAGCGAATAATCTCTCAACAATGTCGTTAGAAAATCTTATTGGTAATCTAATGGCATATGAAGTGCAACTCGAAGACAGAAAGAAGGATGAACAACAATCTCTCTCAAAGAAGAAAGAACTTGCCTTCTATGCATCCTCAGACACGGACAATTCAGATGGCAATGAAGAGGAGATGGCAATGCTTTTAAGAAAATTCAGAAGATTCTTGAAGCAAGGTAAGTTTAAATGTTTTAATTGCAATAAAATAGGTCATATGAAGAAGGATTGCCCATTGCCCAAAATAAAGATAAATTCAAGAGCAAAAAGTTCAGAAAGAAGAAAGATTACCAAGCATCTGGGAAAACAGTGATTCCTCTTACTCTGATGAAGAAGAAGCCACTGAACATGCCAATATCTGTTACATGACGCTAGAAGAAGATGAAGTATAATATACTGAACTTTTAGATGCATTCCATGAATTATTTAATGATCTAAAGAATGGAAAAATGAAGAATAAAGTTTTATTAAAGAAAAATGAAAAACTTTTCAAAGAAAATTCATGTTATGTCTCTCCAGTTTCTTCTATAAATTCTCAAAAAGATGATTTTGAAAAAGTGATATCATCATTGAAAAAGGATAATGAGAATTTTATAAAAAAAATATTTTGCTTAAAAAGGAAACTATGTCTTTAAATGAAAGAATTTCTGTATTAGATAAAGACATGTCAGTTTTCAAAATAAAATATGAAGAGATTTTGATAAATGTGACTAAGTTTAATCAAGAAAAAGAAAAGTTGAATGATTTATTATCATACCAAAAGATGTCACATAATTATTATGGCCTTGAATTTTTTGAAAAATCTTCAAATGTTAATAATCCATATAATTCTTTTGTGAAAAGAAAGTTTGATATTATTTCCAAAAGAATTAAGAACAAGTTTATATGGATTCCTAAAAACTTAAGCATTGTTGATAAAAATACTTATATTGCATCATACATACATGATATATGTAATTCATGCAATTATGTGTATACTAACAGATGGAAATCAAGTTCAAATGGGATTTGGTCTCCTAAAGGTTAATGCTTTACTCTTATGATTGGTACCATCTAATGTTTATTTTTCAGGTACCATATAAGAAGTTGATGAGAACAATACTTCAAATATTTATCATATATATACATGTTATGATATTTTTGTTGCAGGGGGAGAACACCAATGTTTCTATATCTGTTGTAACCCATTTTCTGTAGGGGGTGAACATATTTTCTGCAGGGGGAGAACATATAACATATTCTCTTGAGGGGGGAGTATTCGTGCACACAAAGTGTCATCATCAAAAAGGGGAGTATGTTGGAACTTTCTTTTGATGATACATTTGTGAAGCGATTTCAATGGAGCTCTTTTGTACAAGCCTATTCACGAGTTTTACATGATCAAGACTTCCCAAAGAGAGTTGCTATAGATGCGTATTATAATGATTGATAGCATATTAAAAGCCTTGAAACACACACACACATCTTAGCCTATTAGTCGACTTATAGCCTTTGATAGTCGACTTATTTATGGCATAGTCGACTTGACATTTTACCTAGTCGACTAACTTCTTGTCCTGCAAGATACCAACTCTCTGTTTGTCACTATTGGTCGACTTAACAGTTATATAGTCGACTAATAACCTGATGTAGTCGACTAATCCCTTAGTCTAGTCGACTAGTTTCAGTTTTCAGAAACTTGTCCTGTGATTTCAACTTGACCTAGTCGACTTAGTCTTTTCTATAGTCAACTAACCCAGTGAAATTTGCCTACCCTAGTCAACTAACCCATATGCCAAGTCGACTAATGGCAGCTTCTGACTGTTGGACAGTTTCTGTTTTCTGCTGTTTCCTTCAACGTTATCCAACGTTTAAACATTCAAAATGGTCCTAATAACTACCCTAACTAACCATAGAGTTCAACTATAAATAGGGTTGTTATCTTAGGGTTAATACACCAATTGAAATCTATAGTTTTCTGACCAAAAATCTTGCCAAAATTTTGGTTCTCTGAAAACTGTTCCCACTTTCTGTTTCTTCACCAAATTCCTACTCCAAAGTGAAGATTTCTGAAAGTCAACCTATAATAGCCCTTGTCCACGATCACATACTGAATCAAGGCTTATAGGAAAGTTTGTAATCACTCAAAGGAAGCATTGTACAAGAGCGTCTTCTTGGTGTAGAAGAGAAGTTGTACAAGGTGTTGTGGTCTTCTTGGTTGTAAGAAGAGTTGTATACATTTGGCAAAGGGGATTTGTCAAGTGGGATACAAGGTGTTGATTTTAGGTGTACAAAGTCAAAGGATAAAGGAAAATCTCAAGCGGGTGGCTTGGGGACTGGATGTAGGTCACGAGGATCGAACTAGGATAAATCACTCGTGTTTGCGTTTGCTTAACTTTTCTGTGATTTATTTCCTTTATTTGCAAGTGCTTTAATTCTTTAACACTAATATCCTTGTGTGAGTATTGACGTGTATATTAGATCCACAATTGGCATCATCTCGGGACCAACAAAAAGTTCATCAAGAAATAGAGGCTCATTATCCATAAAGGCATATTCACAATTTTTAGCAGTGTCGTCCATTCTCTTAGCATGATTAGATGAAATAAGTTTCTTATCAAGAAATAAAAGTTCATCATTAACACTTTCATCTTTACACAAAGATTCAATGTGCTCCAAAGAAGGTGTACGTGTATTAACGTCCTCTCTGAATAAATCATCAAGACACCGAGGTTCATCATCAGAATAACACGCTTCATGTGCATGTATAACTTCCTCAACCTGCTTCTCTTCTACAAATTCTTCCAACTGTTTAAAGTGCATTGATGGAGTGGACTCGAAGGGTATCTCGATGGAATGAATAAATATGTCAGTATGACCATAGATTTGCTCTTCAGATCTAACAGTTTGAATTTTGTTCACTTGATGAAAATGAATGTGCTCTAAAATTGAAGTTGTTAGCCCAAGAACAGATTGAGTGGACAAGAAATTCTTCTCTTGCCTACTAGATAACTTGCTTGTTATCATATCTATGTGGGCCGAGATTTGAACACTATCATCGAGCAATCATTTTGAAGTTTGCATGAAGGCTTCAAAAGCTTCCTCTAGTGTTGGCTGTGTGTCCTCACAGATGCTATTGAATTTATGTTATGGGGTGATAGGTCAGTGGCGGATCAATTGGTTGAAAATTTGCATAAGATTGGTCCCATGAAGATTCAAAATAATTCCATCACCCCGATTCGCAATTTGATGGATAGGATTCGTTCATAGGTCCTTGAAATATATAGAAAGTATTTTGACCTAGTCCTAACAAATACCCTATTGAAGGATATTGTTCTGAAGAATGAGATGTGCATTATTGTAGTAATGGCACCAAACAGAAAGATGAGATGTAAAAGATGAGAGAGTGGGTTGGGTGTAGTCATGGAAGATCAGAGACAGGTTAGTGGATGAAAAGGTGGGTTAGGCCTATAGAATGAACTGTAACCAAATGAATTATGATAGACCATGGGAAAGGATTATTTTGAATTTTTTGAATTTTTTAATTTTTTTAATTTTTTTACAATCCTTTAAAAGTGTCAAAATTAAAGATAGAACATCGTGTACCCGGCAATGGCGCTAAAACTTGATCGGGAGATTTCTTTCCTCATTTTAAATTAACTACAAGTACACAGTCGTTCGATGTAGTACTTGAGGGTCAATCTATAGGGATATGTGGTTATTACAAATTCAACACTTCTAGGCGAATTGGATAAAAGTTTTGTGGGCTTTGAGTGGAGCTATGTGTCAATTTAAGAAAAAGTCAAGTCAAGCACGTAGGGTTGAATCCCCTAAATTAGAATCAAGCGGTCAACCTCTGTCTCTACTGGTTTGTTTTGAATCACAAATCACTATTCTTAATTGGCAAATTAAGTCTGAATACTAAATCTAAGCGCAAGGTATCATCCATGTTACATAATCCATCAAAGATAAATAAAAATGACAAATTAAATTAAATGCATAAAAGCGATAAAACTCTAAGCTTGGATCATTAACTAGAGATGCATAGCTTGTTAAATATCTAGTGGTTTTAGAAATTAATGTCCTAAAAGTAGTATATTAAGTGGTGTGGGCAGTCCTAAATAGGATTGTACAAGTTGACCACACAATCATCTTGCCTAGGTTCATCTACCCTAGATGTGCACAATATCTAGGTATACATAATTAAACTATGGAATCTTGTCAGTTCAATGTGAATGGAATTTTGTCAGTTCCAAGACAAGATCGCGATCTATGCTCACGACATTCTCCTCCTATGTCGGGCGTTCCCTTCTAGCCTCAAGGGAGCCGCTTATCATTAGTTCCACTTACTCACAAAGAACTCCCTTCAAAGCTTTAAAAATGTAACATACGCCTTCTACAACCAGTGCACTTCTCGGGAAGAGTTCCAAATAAATAAAAACTATCTCCTCATGGTGAAAATGAAACCAGGGGAAAGCTTAAAAAAACTACATCAGCTACTTTCTGAGCCAAATGGTGCTGGTGTACAATTGCAATGAAGATGTTACCGCTGCAACATTTATCAGTGGGTTGCAAGTCACCCGCTCATACTACAAGCATTTGGTGAAGAATGATGTCACCAAGATGAGGGACATCCTTGTCTGAGTATAGAAGTACATGCCGATTAAAGAGGCGACTTAGGATGCCACCAGTCACCCCCAAACAAGGACCCAAGGTCGAGAAGACTAATCCACAGTTCCCCTCGAGGAAGAATCCAATCCATAACTCCATCGCTATCTACAAACCACCCAGACATGCGCTCGAATCCAGCAAGGAAAGTGCAACAGAACCTGACCTTGTTCCATTCAGGATATCTATCGAATATGTCTTCAACACCATCAAAGACCAGCCTTAGGCTAGGCGTCCGAGCAGACCGCTTCGAGAGAACCCGAAGCTAAATGGATCTAAAAAGTATTGTGTCTTCCATGATGGAAGGGGACACCTCACAGTGGATTGTCTCACCTTCTAAAGGCACCTTCAGGATCTGGTTAATGAAGAATACTTCGGACAGTTCATCCTTAACCCCAGACAGCCCTCCGAGATTAGAGTGCAGAGGCAGCCCGAGACCCCAGACGAACACCGAGACAACACTTTCATCTATTACAGGGAGGTAAATGTCATTCAAGACCTCTCCGATAGAAGGCACCACCACAAGGGAAGGAATACTTCGTCAATGAAGCCCGAAGGGACAGCTATCGGAAAATATTGACACGCCCGCCTTCATCTCTGGGAGATCCATCTATTTCTAGAAGGAAGATGCCCACAGTGTGAATTTCCCACTCAATGACGCTCTGGTCTTTGCAATACACATTGGCTGCTACAAATTGCAACATCCTATACAGACACACCCTAGATGGAATGGAGGACACTCTTGGGTTAGCCCGAAACATGATCATCCCTCAAACATCGTTAGACCCAGCACCTATCTATGGATTCAAGTGAAGCAAAGCCCATTCTCCTGACACAATCGAGTTCCCAGTCTGAGCGAATCCATACAACTTCATCACAGAGTTCTACATCCTTGACATCGCATCTCCCTATAACGCCATCCTTGGGAGGCCATAGAACCAGATGATGAGAGCAGTGTCGTTAACCCATCATTAACTTTTAAAGTACCCCACACCATCAGGAATAACCAGCATAAGAGGTGCCCAGGTGATGGCCAGAATAGTAGCTACAGTAGCAGGAAGAGGTCTGGTTGGGCGCAAAAGGCCTCCCGAGCAGGTCCTAATGAAGACTCTCCCAACAAGAAGGAGAAGAGGATTGTTAATCAATAATAATCATAGTGCGGCGAAAGACAAAAGCCCGACCTACCCACAAATCGAGAAACCCTGACATCAAGACTGAGGAGGAGTCTGAGTCATTTATGGTAGACCCAGATTACTTAGAGCACACCATCTGAATCAGCTCTAACCTGACCCCACATGAGAAGACATTGTTTAAAAGTTTTGTTTGGATAATTCAGATGTATTTGCATGGTCCCCACGGATATCCTGGAATTGACCCCCAAGTCATATGCCATAAGTTCTCCATGAAGGTTGAAGCAAAAAGAATAAACAAAGAATGGAGCTGCACCATTAGCGATGAAGTTGACCGTCTACTTCAAGTAGGCTTCATTCGAAAGACGTTCTATCCCGATAGGCTCTCCAACCCGGTTCTAGTTAAGAAGAAGAATGGCAAGTGGGGAGTTTGGTTGACTTTACGAACCTCAAAAATGTTGGCCCAAAGGCCATTAGCCCGAGTTTTGATGATAACAAAACATATATAGTTTTCTCATGTTTTCATCTCCTATAAATAGTGAGACTATGGTAAAACTCAATAACAAGATTTTTAAAGCTTAGATTAAGTTTTTACAAGTTTTAGCTTTTTCATAAAAGATTTCTCTTTGAGCCATATTTTCAAATTCTTGTTTTTAGCTTGAGCCCTCCCTCTACATCTCTACAAGCTATTTTCACTATACAATCTCAAAGAGTTTCACCTCCTTATCTTGATTATAGGATTGTGCTTGTGAGCCATTTGTGATCAAGTATAGATCATCGTTTTCCTTCTATTGAGAAGATGTAGAGGTTGCGGTCTCAAGTGAGCTAGTGAGCTCCGCGTTGGTGTTGCGGCACCACGAGAGAGGACTAGTGAGTCCATTAAGTTCTAGTAGAAGCTTATAAACGGTTGAAGATCTAGTGAGATAGGTCATAGTGGAAATCCTTTATAGTGTTGAACGCGGGGACGTAAAGCAGTGGCTCAAATCTCTAAATAAATCATTATATTTTTGATTGTTTATTCTTTCTCTCTTCACTCTACTCTCTCTTTAATTACTTGCACTCTAATATTGTTTACTTATTGTATGTATTTCTTTAGTTGTGATTGATAATTGCTAGGTTGCTAGCAAGTTAGTTTAATTCCGCATTATTTGCCATTTAGTATAGCCATCACCTATTCACCCCCTCTAGGTGATTTTCAATTGGCATCAGAGCCTAACCCTAGATTTGGTTTAACCACCTCAGGAAGATCCTTTCATTTTTCTTTATTCATTTGTTGCATTTATTATTTGTCATGTACGCCTAGAGGGGGGTGAATAGATGTGCTTACTAATTTAGGACAAATGATGTGAAATTTAAAACTCAATTGTAACACACTATGTGTAACGAAGAATGAGCTCGAATTCTCTGTGAAGGGCTCTAGAACTACTCCTCAAGATTCCTCTAAATTAAGAGTTGAGGTACTATATAAAGCTGTCTTGGTTCAACATAACTGTGGGCACACACAAACTATATCTAGCATATGAATATGTGCCATATAAAGTAATGCAAGATATAAGAGAGATAGAGTTGAGAGATAGTGGACCAAACATAAACAAACAAGATATGTTTTGAGGTTCGTGCCACTACTCTATGTCCCCGCCTTCACACAGAAGGATTTCCAGTATGTCCACACAGGATCTTCAACAAAGGGACCTCAACTGAGAAATTACAACTCTACACTTGGAGTACACTACTCCTATCTCAAACACAATCACCTCTACACAAGAGGGATAGGCACAAAGTCAAAACAAAGAAAAGATTATAATCTTGGTAATCCAATAATCACAAACAACACTTGGTGATTACAATAGACCACAAATAATTTTTCTCAAAAAAAATAAGATCCTATAGATAGGATTAGAGATGATGGCTCAAGTGTGAGAAAACAAAGTGTTTAGAAAGGAGAATAACGAAGAAAAATACTTGAGAAAAACCAAAGATAGATATGTAAATAAAGATCAAAACAAATTTCCCAAACACTTCCTTTTCTTTGATTTTTCCAACACTCTGAAAACAAATAAAAGATAAAGATTTTAGCCTCAAAAATTTCTTTTAAACTTGATGCAAAACACTTGATAAGATGGGAAGAAAAGCACTTGAAAATCTTAGTGAAAACAGCGCAAGAGAACCCCTATTTATAGGCTCTTAAGAATATAGTCATTAGGGTCCAGAAAGGTCATTTTTGACCTGTCGGTCGACCAGCCGGTTGACCGTCCAATGTCATATTTCTGACCGTTAAGCCACCATTCGATTCTTGGTGCGACCACCCCAGGCAAACTCGCCTTTCGGTCGACCGGCTGACCCGGTCGACGAGCCTAAAGGTACTCAGCCCTGTCGGTTGACCGCCTGGTCGACCGGCACTACCTGAGAATTGGGTAGTTACAGTTGGTTGACCGCCCAGTTGATCGGCCTTATAGGCAAGGCCTTGTACAAGTTTTTGTACACATCAGTCGACCAACTGGTCGACCGCCAACAGGCTCAGGCTAGGGTTAATAAGGTTTGAAACTTGGTCTTTTTAACACCTATAAAATCTCATAAAATCTCATAAATTTACAAAAAAACTGTTCATTAAAATACTTTGAAATCCAAATATGTGTGATCAAAAATCAACACATATTACAATAAGTTGAACTACTTTTGTGATATAGAAATTCAGCTTTAAACAAAAATCGATATTTTTCAAAATACAAACTTTGAAATGAAAATCCGATTTTTCTCAAACTTGTATAAATACAAAAATTATATATTTATAAACTCTTTGAAGTATAGAGTGTGATGGATAGAATCCAAATACATATAAAAGATATATCTATATTTGACATTAAATCCAAAATAAGTTTTGTTAATTACAAAACTTTAAACACATGAAATGGAATCATCAAAATAAGTTTTTCTAAATATAGAAGCATAGATGTATATAGATGAAATCTATTATACATTAAATCATGTAAACTTGTTTTTATTTTATCTATTCATAAAAACCATATATATGTGTACTTGAAATCCAAAACCGGTTTAAACTGAAAACCAAACGTATTGAACTTGTGTGTGTGTGAACTTGAGCATATCAACACTAATCTATCTTATACAAGATCTAAACACAAAATAAAACTAAACAAACCAAAGTCTTCTTGTAGAAACTCCTTCTCCAAGCCGACTAGATCCAAACACGATCCAAAGAGCTTAACTCCATCCGATGGCTAGATATGATCTTGACGCGTGAGCTCTTAAATCCACATGTGTTGGCTCTAAAACTCCTTTGTTAAAGCAAAATAACCTACTAAGCTCTTGATAGAAAATTTGAAACTATATTAACACAAGATCATTAGTACTATAACTATATGAGTTCATCATAATCAAAACAAGAGTGATGAGCCTTTGGGCTTATAATCTCTCCTTTTTGATGATGACAAAACTCATGGGATTATATATGCATGGATTAAGGTAAGCTTCATAGAAGCTTCACCTTAACTTATGCATTACAATAAATAAATAAATATTCAATGAAATGCATATAAAGGAAAGACAAATATATATGCATAAACAAAGATATAAACATGCATATATAAACTCTCTAAATTCTTCTCCCCTTTTTGTCAATTCATCAACAAGGGGAGAAGGCAACCAAACAATAAAAGATGTATATGTGATATACATTCATGAAGAGAAGAGACGTTAAGTTGGCTCCCCTTGCATACATGCATTGCATGGAGAAAAGATGACTAGACCCTAACCCACATAAAGCATAATATATAATGTATAAGCGGAGATGTTAAACTCTCCCTACACACGTGTATTACATAAAGAAGAGAGGTCAAGCTCCTCAATGTGAGATACACTCAATATGAATCTATATATAGAGAAGATGTTAAGCTGTGTCTTTTATAGGTATATGTATCAACAAATTTTGAAACCGCTTTTAAAACAAATTTTGAAATTTCTTGAGGTCAACAAAATAAATTATAATACCAATGAAATCAAATAGTAGTTGACAAAAATAAATATTGGTACCACTTGTAAAAAAAATTTTAAGATACCAATAGTAGATTTTGATACCAATTGATGTGTGAAATATGAAAGTATATTTTGATACCAAATAAATATCAATTGAAATCAATGCATAAGCTTGTAAAGATACCATTTAACATTTAGGATAAAATTAAGCTTAACGTAAACATAATTTGTGCTTTAAAATGTAAAGACATTGTAAAACAAGCACAATTAAATCATATATATGTATATATGAAAATAGAAATACCAATTGAAATTTGAAGCATACATATATAAGAAACACATATGAGTATACAAAAATAAAATTCCATGAAGATCATGTATATAACAGCTACCTACCACCTTATACATGCACAAGTTTAAAATATATCAATATAGAGTAGACAAGACATGATCGCCGATCCAACCGCCCTTGGAAGGTAAGGTTTCAAAAATGTGATTTGAAAAATATTCTTGCATAGTTTGAAAATTACTACAACATGAAGAATAATGAACTAATTTAAAGTAGGTTTCAAAATTAGTTTGAAATATTTCAAGGAAGGAATAAAAATAATAAGTATCCCTTGAAAACATGAAAATCACACGATCATCAATACTCAAATAGTAATAAAGCATATATATGCTCATGAAATAAAAAATCATGAGTAAACACCAAACATAGAGTGTAAGAGTCATGTAATAAGCATAATCATAGAGATATGCAATAAAGATTAAATGAAATTCTTTTATAAACATGAAAAACATAAAAATTCAATTTTCATCAAAACAAATAAAACTTCAAGGTATATATATATTTTGTCTATACTAAAGTATACACATATATCCAAGCATAGACTAGTTCACAAAAGTATATTGTATGAAGGCAAGTGGCTCTAGGATATCCATGTATTTCTATTAATTTTAGACAAAAATAAACATATAATTGAAGTTAACATGTACAAAATTAGGAAAAAATAAGTATAATGAAAGAGTCATCAAAACTAGGTTATATATATACATGTAATGAGTACAAATAAGAAATGAAGCACAAATATATAATAATCAAGTGTAGCTCACTACTTGTACAAGTATAAACACAAGTTCTAATGAAAACTACATCTAAATAGCTAATCACACATGAAGTACAAAACAATCATGATCATTTGGCTAAATGCACGTGTTTTAGAACTAGTATATACACAGTAGTTAAATACTAGTGAGAACACCATATTATGAATCCATATGAATATGGATGTATATCAAAGACTATTTATGCATATCGCATGTCTAATAACATTGCATTTAACATAATGAGCATAAAAATCACAACATGCTAAAATTATTAATGTAAAGGCATGCAAACTAAAATAGGAGTTTAGAGAAAGTTACCAAACCATATATGAACTATTCTCTAAATCTCCAAACCATGGTATACCTTCTACCAACCATCCCTTGAAAGTAATGCATCCAAAAATATGATCTTTAGGTTCGGATCGCATCCACCATCAAGGAACCAATACCCTCACGTCACGTGAGAGCCCATACCTACATCTAATACAATATGGATTGATTTTGGTTATCCTCACTTTTGGGTCCATGGGGGTTTGCACCTTTCCTAACCTAAACGAACTTGTTTGCAAAATTTAATTTATGTATTTTATCATAACAAAACTTTACAAGGTGGCCCTTGCGTCCCACAATGTGTACAAGTGTACACATAAGCATACAAGGTGTCATGTGTGTGAACGTGAGAAGCATGTGTATACTGTGATTGGTGTGCATGAATATGTAAACACTTTTCTTTCGAAACATGAATTCTAATTTCTTATGATCCATAGCACATTGGCTCCAACATGCAAATATTATTATTAATACTTGAATAAGAAGTGGAGTATGAAATAAAAATACAAGAGGGTGAAGCTATAGCAGCATGGCAAATGTGTACATCAAAATCATTTTTCAAAGAAATATATTCCTCTGGAACAACTTTCAATTCTTTGAAATTAAAACAATTTTTTTCAAAGAATAATTCTCTTTTAAAATAATTTCAAGTTTTGAAGACAAAGCCTCACTTTCTTCAAAACTTTATCACAATCATTTTTATTCTTTAAAATTTTATTTTCTTTTAAAGCAAGGTCAAGTTGAGTTTTCAAGGAGCCTCTTATACTTGAAATCTTAACCCTCTCTGTAAAATCATGTTTAGCTTTGAAAATAAATTTTCATTTTCTTTTTTAATTTAAAGCTCTTGCTTTTCAAAGCTTTATACTTTGAAAGCAAGTTTTCACAAAACACAGATAGTTCTTCATTTAATGCAGGTGCATCCATGTTATCATCACAAAAGAACTAGTACTATCATCTAGTTGAGTGTCCGAAAATTACCTCAAGGGTGTCATTCCTTGGACCATGAAGCAAGCTTGGTTGGACTCTTCTCCACTAGATTCTTTCTCCAAATTATTTTTCGTTTGTAGCTCGGGAGAGGTCAATGTATTAAACACTACAAAAAGCGGAATCATAATGAGAAATTATAGAAAATTGATCTTTACTAAGTGTGTGCCTAAATGCCACTAAGGCTTATGCATTGGCCTCTATATGCTTGTCATTACCAAGATAAGTTTTCTTGATAGTGGGCAAGATAAACATGCAATTCTAGGGATTTAAGGTATGCACTCATCTTAAACTTCACATATCGATGTTTGTAACGCATACATGGGAGGGGTAAGGAAATTCATATATGTGTAAATAAATATTGTAATAGCTATAATGAGGATCTTTAACTCAAGATTGTTGACCCAAATCAAGAGCACCAAGTTCTGATACCAATTGAAATACACCTAGAGAGGGAGAGGTGAATAGGGGTGTACTTACTAATCTAGGACAAATAATATGAAATTTAAAACTCAATTGCAACACACTATGTGCAACCAAGAGTGAGCACAAATTCTCCGTGAAGGGATCTGGAAACTACTCCTCGAGATTTTCTAAATTAAGAGTTCAGATGCTATATAAAGCTCTCTTGGTTCAACACAAGTGTGGGCACACACAAACTATATCTAGCATATAAATATGTGCAATATAAAGCAATACAAGATATAAGAGAGATCGAGTTAAGAGATAGTGGAATCGAACGCAAATAACAAGATATGTTTCGAGGTTCGAACCACTGTTCAACGTCCCGCCTTCACACAGAAGGATTTCTCTACTATGCATACAGGATTTTCCACAAAGGGACCTCCACGGATGAATTACACTCTAGACTTAGAGTACACTACTTCTCTCTCAAAACACAATTACCTCTACACAAAAGAGGGATAGGCACAAAGCCAAAGCAAAGAAAAGATTACAATCTGGTGATCCAATGATCATAAACAATACTTGGTGATTACAATAGAACACAAACAATTCTTCTCACAAAAACAAGATCCTATAGATAGGATTAGAGATGATAGCTCAAGTGTGAGAAAATAAAGTGTTTAGAAAAGAGAATAACAAAGAAAAACACAAGATAGATATGTAAATAAAGATCAAAACCCAATTTTCTAAAGACTTCTTTTTCTTTGATTTTTTTCAACACTTTGAAAACAAATAAAAGATAAAAATATTAGGCTCAAAAATTTTTTTAAACTTCCTACACAAAACACTTGAAAAGATGGGAAGAATAGTTCTAGAAAATCTTAGTGAAAACAGCCCAAGAGAGAACCTATTTATTGGCTCTCAAGAATATAGTCGTTGGGGTTTAGAAAAGGTCATTTTGACCTGTTGGTCGACCAGCCGGTCGATCGTCCAACAGTCATATTTTGGACCGTTATAGCCACCAGTCAACCGCCCGAGGAAAAACTCGCCTTCCGGTCGACCACCTGGTAGACCGCCACTCCTCGAGAGTTGGGTAGTTACAGTCAGTCGACCGCCCGATCAATCAGCCATATAGGAAAGGCCTTGTGTACGTTTGTGTACATGGTCGACCGAACGGTCCAACCGAGTGCTGGTTCGGTCGACCGGATCCGATCGACCGCCAGCAGGCTCAGGCTAGGGTTAATAGGGTTTTTTTAACACCTATAGAATCCATATAAAATCATAAATTCCATAAAAAAAGTTCATTGAAATACTTTAAAATCATATGTGTGATCAAAATCAACACATATTACAATCGAGTTGAGCTATTTTTGCGATGTAGAAATTCAGCTTTAAACAAATATCGATATTTTTCAAAATACAAACTTTGAAATAGAAATCCAATTTTTCTCAAACTTATATAAAATATAAAAAACAAAAATATTTAAACACGATCCAAAGAGCTTAAATCTATTCGAGTGCTAGATGCGATCTTGACGGGCGAGCTCTTGAATCTATATGTGTTGGCTCAAAACTCCTTTGTTGAAGCAAAAAAACCTACTAAGATCTTGATAAAAAATCTGAAACTATATTAACACAAGATCATTAGTACTATAACTACATGAGTTAATAATCATCAAAAATAGAGTAAGGAGCCTTTGGGCCGACAATTTGTTTGTGCACATATACTTGTTTTCATGGCATCACACGACTTCTCTAGCATCAAGTCCCCACCCAAATTTGATGGGTTGAACTTCCCTATTTGGAAAGTCAAAATGAACCTATTCTTAAGTCCCTAGGAGTAGAGTTGCCAAAGCCATAACAAAAAGAAATTGTTGAACCTCACGGTGATGAGGAAACATGGTTCGAAGCAACCGCTAAGGACTATGAGGCTAATGCTAAAGCGCAATATGCACTTACACAAGCATTAAATGATGATGATCTTCTTCGTGTAATTAATTGTAAATCTACTTATGAGTTTTAAATGATCTTATCAATACTCATGAGGGGATACCACAAGTCAAGAGATCTAAAGTTGACTTACTCGTTCTCAGTATGAGAATTTTTTATGCATGAAAATGAAAGTATGATGAGATGCTCACTCGTTCACCAAGATCACTAATGGTTTATCTTCTTTAGGGGAAACCATTGACAATGACAAAAGATCTGGAAGGTCATTATAGTTCTTCCCAAAGCTTGGAAGTCAAGGTAACAACCTCATCAGGAGCTCAATGATAGAGATGAGATGGACTTCTCTGGCTTTATTGGAAATCTCAAAACCCATGAGATGAAAATAAAGGTGAGAGAAGAAAGGAAAGACCCCAAAGAAGAAATCAATAACTTTCAAGGCTACTCCATCATCCTTGATGAAGAAGAATCATCGGAAGACGGTGATGAGGACTTTGCCATGATCATTAGGAAAGT